>CM026555.1:7049518-7097804 GCA_015143295.1 Tetracentron sinense | reverse complement strand
TTTTTTGCTATTTGATAATTTGAAATGGACTTAATTTTGGCTTGCAAATGAATATGGTTTTCAAATGGTCTTGAATTTAAGGTGGGGAGTTGCATGTTTCAACAAATTGCCTATATATTGTCTGCTTTTAGGTCTTATAAGGTCATTTTGGAAGTTGGTTTTGATTATTATATGGGAGATGCTTATTTGTCTATGAATTGAGGTGGGGAGCTAGATGTTATTAAAGGGGAAAAATCAGAGATTTTCCTTGCCTTAGGCGTTCGAACAGAGTGACAACATTTCTTTCCAATTCGAATGGCCTTAAGGGCGTTTGAATGCCCAACGTAGTTTTTGTATTAAATACCCTCGGTAGCCCTCATTTGTTCTCACCCGTGCGAAACGCACTCGAAATTGAAGCTAGGCTCTGAAAATTTATCTCCATGTTGAGGTAAATTATTGATCTAATCTGAAAGTTCTATTCACTTTGATTGAAAGTTTTATCCTCATCATGTTTACCCTATTTTTTTAGTGGGTTTTGGTTCTCATCATTGTCTAAAGCTCCTCCAATAGATATGAATGCTGAAGTAATCACCTTCCCCATCCTCTCCCCATTCCCTTCCTCCGAATTTTGACTTCGGAGAATGGAGTGACTCTTTCTGGGCTCCTCTCATCGAGGTCCAGGGATTGTGATCAAGGAACCTATGCCCCCCGGATAGGTTAGATCCATTACTCATTATGTCAGAAAGGAAAAGGTAGCCCCTAAGCTAGAAGTTCCCTACATATCAAAGGTACTCCCAAGAATATAAATGCCCATGATAAAGGGCTGAAAGTGATGCTCAGACATAACCCTCTTCTGAAGAGTGCCTCGTCGGTTTAAGATCCCCGATGACAGCCTATAGGTTTCGAGCAGCATTATTGGAAGTACTCATGTTCTGTGATTAATTGAAGCGTGCGGTTCGCTCTTCCGACTTTACCACCACACCGATCTTCCTCGTATGATCCAATCGAGAGGGGCTAGGGAGTTTCTTTTGCTTCTATCGGGCATATGCCCTTGATCCTATTGGGAATTCTATTCGAACATGAAAAAGGATGGACCTATTCATATCCCCATTATCTACTGAGTCGAGGCATCTGTATTGAGGTCACGTCAGGCTTCATGTCAAGACTATTATCCTTTCCTCGGTTCTCTGTATGTTATTTTTCCATATCATGACGGATCCTGATCCCCAATGGCCATGGTGCATATGGATGAGATCTATACCATGATCGTGGCTCTGGACTCCATGGCTGATACTCATTTATTGTGAGTGGGTGAACCCTAATGCTGATTCGAATCTCTTGATGTAGTCTAACCTCCATATTAGAGGTGGAATACCACTGACAATCAGTTCCTGATTTAGCCACTTTCTACATGCCTCTACTCACTGATGAGCCTATTGATCTTGCTTATCATATTATTGATTTGATGATTCATGCGTCCGCCTTGTACTGGTATTGTCAGTTGCTCATCTGGCCATCTTGATCTGAGGATATACTTCCTCTCATGGCATCCACTATTCAGCGACAACGTGGTTAGTACAATTTAAAGGTCTCTCACAGTGAAGCCTACATCAGTAGTCTAGCTCATTACTGCTGATCGTTCTGCACCCATAGGAGAGGTAGAACACCTGCTCAACCTCCTCCTGCTTCACCGAGACTACCATGGTATTATGTTGGCTGCCCAGTATGACCAAGCTTTGTTGCAATCCAATACTGTCGTCAATGATGGAGGCTCACGCATTGCAGGCTGCTTTTCCATAGCATGAAGGAGACTCAGCACGGTTCTCTAACTTTGCAGCTGAGACCACAGAGGCCACTTTCGGTATCTCACATTGTTGTGCCAGACATGAGAGCCCAGGACATTAAACGTCTCAGAGAGGAGTGTGCATTCAGGATGCTGCTCTGGCTGATGCCAATCAAAGCGTGATGGTGGAGAAATGGTGTTGATGCAGATGGTGCTCCTTAGATGGTATTCTTATGGACGTTTCTATTTTTGATATTAGGGGAGATATTGTCTTGGACCATTGGAGTACTATGTTGTGGATCTTACTATCTTGTGATGTCTGACAAGGATACATTTTTTTTTCTTTCCTACTTCTCCTATCATGTTATATTACTCTATATCTTTATGGATATGGATTGTATGGATTTGGGTTCTTCCATGAATTGTTTGTGATGTTCAGTCTATAGTGGCTTGTGATGAATGACTAGTTCATTTGTAATTTTTTTCTGGAGTACTACAGTCTTGATGCTATCTATCTTTGGATATTGTCATATCTTGTTTTTTGATAGCATGTCTTGAAGGAGGTACTCTTAATTTTATTGAGCGATATTATAATGTTTTCCGCGCTTATTGTTTGTTTATACGATGCTTTGACACTTCGTTCGTGTCAAAAAGGGTGGAGCGAGAAAATTAAGTACTCCATTGGTAGTTGGTATATATTGATTTGTTCACACCTGGGTGTTTCCCCACTTTATTTTCCATGCTTCACTTGGTGTGTGTTTTAGCATGTGCAAGTGTTCAGATCAAGTTGACATAAAAAGATCAAGCGATTTGCATGGAAAAAAGTTGTGGCTGATTTTTTTTGTCAAAATTGTAAGCCTTGGGGTCTGTAATTGATTAACTCTCCATATTTAAGGGTTGTATCGAGTCATATACTTCAGTTGGTATTTTTGTCACAGAATGCCAATAGGGGGAGATTGTAAGGTCATATTTTGTATTGGCTTAATTCCGATGTCAAAATTGTGTCAATGTAAGTCTACGTGTCACTGTTCCTGTGGTTGATGAACTTTGGTGAAGATAAAGCTCGAAAGACTTAAGAGAAGTACATTCTAGCTTTAAGCTTCGCTCTCTCTTAGGATGGTAAGTGACCTAGATACCTAGTGGTTATTGTTAGCTCAAGGTTACAACTTTAAGTACCCTTAATAGTTTTTTCGATGATAACACAATAAGGAAACTGATCCTTTATGGTACTAATATTTTCATTTAGAATGGCTGTAATTTTAGAGAAAAAGGATATTAAGATCATCATTCAAGATATGAAGGATTGAAGAGTCAACCACTCAAGGGAATCTAAGTAAAAATCCAATTACTAGTTACTGCAAGGGAAAAAAAAGCTTCAAGGACTCAAGCCAATTCCTGAAGTCAACTCAAAATTAAAGCTGCCATAATTTCCATAACAAGATCATCAACTCATTGAAGACTAGTGTCAAAGTTAAGAATGTCTAGGACCTTGTAAAGTCCTCAAGACATTGGAAATGATTGCTCAATGTTTACCTAGATAGAACCCTAAGAGACTTAGAACAATTTTGGGACATCGTTTCTTAGGTCCTAAAAATGTTTAAAATGATAATCTTAAGATTGCCCATGGACCATATAATAGTTCCCTCCTTTTTGGTCTCCAGGAGATGATTTCTCTATGAAAATTCAGAGAACTCATCGAGAGTCTTGGTGACTCGTCGACGAGTGGCAAAAACAAAAACTCAATTTGAGTTCTATCATCCCACTCGTCGTGACTACTACTCACTCGTCGATGAGTGCTTGCAGGAAATGTGTGTAACCGGCTGGTTTTCAATGGCTAGTTCGCATTAAATGTGCTCCCAATGGCCAATATTTGATTGGTCAACTATAAATAGAACTTATTTATGAACAAATAACAGGTATTGATCACTATTCATTCATACATTGATTATCCAAAGTCCTCCAGCAATCAATACCTCTATTTTTCTATTGAATACCTAGAATCCCAATCCCACTCTCTTTGAGCATTCAATTCCAATCAATCTGAGTGATTATTAGATTTGTATTCAATTCTTATCTAGCTCAGTTAGGAGCTTTCAATTTCGGATTTCATATCCACCACTCTTTGTAAAAGTTAATTCGAGAATCAAGGATTCTTGCACCAGTTGAGAAGAAGGTCTTCTTGTATCCAAGAGAGGGTTTCTCTTGAAGAAGTTTGATCCTTAGCCTGAGAAAAGGAGGTTGAAGACTTTACTCTCTGCCCGTAAAGAAGAGTACAATTAGTGGAATCGTAGAAAAATTCTTATAGCTAGAAGCTTAAAGGTGGGGACGTAGGCAAGTTGCTGAACCCCAATATCATATCCTCTATGTGGTATCTTTGTCTCTCTCTTTCTATTTATCTCTGTTTATTGTTGGTAGTATTAGTCATTAAATTTTAATTCTGTATAAATCACTTAGATAAATTTTAATTGTCATTGACCCTAATCAACCCCCCTCTAGGGTCTATTAATTGGGCAACAATTGGTGTCAGAGCCTAGTACTATGTTATTTAGATTTAACCATCTTGAGTTAAAGTTCTTTAATGACAAACATCTTTACTACTATCTTAGGAGATGGCCAACCGACCACCCGTCCTCCATTGTTCAATGGGGAAAATTATATTTATTGGAAAACTAGGATGATGTATTATATTCAAGCTCTTGACTATGAATGCTGGAAAGTTATAATCAAGGGTCCACATCTTCCCTAAAAAATAGTTGATGATGTTAAAATTCTTAAAGTTGAGGAAGAGTGGAATGAGGCTGATATTAAACTCATTCAGATTAATGCCAAGGCAATTAGTAATATTTATTACACTCTTAGCCCCAAGAGTTTAATAGAGTCTTTGGACGTGATTTAGCCAAAGAAATCTGGGATAAGCTTCAAGTTACATATGAAGAAACCAACCAAGTAAAAGAAGAGAAAATCAGTATGTTGGTTCACAAATATGAACTTTTCAAAATGAAAAAGGATGAATCAATTAGTGAAATGTTTACTAGGTTCACTAATATTTTAAATGGACTAAAGGTATTTGGTAAAGTTTATTCTAGTGCAGAAAATGTAAGGAAAATACTGAGGTCATTGCCAAAGGAATGGTATCCCAAAGTGACTGCCATTCAAGAAGCTAAGGACTTAACAAATGTCCAAATGGATGAGCTTCTTGGATCATTGATGACTCATGAAGTGATCATGAAGGGACATCAAGAAAATGAGCCCAAGCCCAAGAAGGGACTTGCTCTCAAGTCATCTCATCAAGAAGAAGAAAGTGAAGAAGAGGAAAGTGAGGAGGATGAAGACATAGCCTTATGGCTAGAAAATTCAAGAGGTTCCTAAAAAACAAAAGGAACTTCAAGAAAAAGTTTTTCACGAAAGAATTCACCAAGGAGGTATCCAAAGGTGAAACAAGCAAAAAGGAACCGATTATTTGCTACGAATGCAAAAAGCCGGGACACATCAAGACGGAGTGTCTCTACTCAAGAAAAGCAAAAGGTTCCAGAAAAAGGCTATGAAATCTACTTGGGACGATTCTAAGGAAAGCGGATCGGAAGCTTCTAGCGATGAAGAGATGAAAAATTTATGCCTCATGGCAAATGAGGATGAGGTAAATCCTTCACTTAGTGAATCCCTTTCTTATGATGAGATTAGGGATGCTTTTGACTAAGTTTACTTAGAATTAAAAAGAATTGTTTCAATGAACGAATCTTTCCAAGAGGAAATTTTTAGTCTTAAAAATTCTTGTGAAGTTTTACAAAATGAAAAGACATCCCTTGGCAAAGAAAATGTTGAATGAAAAATTAATGGAATTTCAAAATTCATCCCAAGGATCACCTTATGAGTGAAGAACTTCAAGCTAAAGTCAAAGATTTGACTAAAATAGCTTACACTTTATCTACGAGTGAAAAGAACCTAGAGAGACTTTTGAGCCAACAAAGATGTGTCTTTGGAAAGGCCGAACTTGGGTACATTCCCTTTGCAAAACAAAAAGAATATCAAAACTTCTTTTCAAAATTAATAAATTTTTTAAACCTACCATCTAATGCATTCTTTACTTTTAATGGAAAGAAAATGGTGAAGAAAGTATGGGTCCCAAAGGGATCATTTACTCCCAAGACCATCCATAAAGGACCAAACATGGTTTGAGTCTCTAAAGGAACTTACCCTCCCAAGACCAACCAAAAATCAGTTTGGGTACCACCTAAAACTGTGTGGGTACCGGGAGGAACATATGTTGGAGTTACTTAAATCTTATCTTGTAGGTATGTTTGAAATCTAACTCCTCCAAGTCAAGATGGTTCTTGGATAGTGGATGCTCTAGGCATATGTCGGGGAACAAAAAGCTATTCATCTCAACCACTCCTAAAGATGGAGGGCATGTGACCTTCGGGGATAACGCGAAAGGGAAAATCATCGGTATAGGTAATGTTGGTAAGGACAACACTACTTTTATTGAGAATGTTTTATTAGTTGATGGTTTGAAACATAATCTAATTAGTATCAGTCAATTGTGTGATAAAAGTCTTAATGTATCTTTTAAATCTAATGTATCCATCATTAAAGACAAAGATAACATTAATACCATGTTCATTGCTCATAGATATGAAAATGTGTACACATAGACTTTGATGAACATACATCTGAAAACCTAATATGTTTTTCGGCTATCAATAAAACTAGTTGGTTATGGAATAGAAGATTAGGCCATGCAAGTATGGATTTACTATCTAAATTGTCTATAAATGATCTTATAAAAGGTTTGCCAAAAACCAAGTTTGCAAAAGACAAAATTTGTGATGCTTGCCAACTAGGAAAACAAATCAAATCATCTTTCAAAAAAGAAATTAGAAATATCAACTTCTAAGCCCTTGGAATTATTGCATATGGATTTGTTTGGGCCAAATGATGTTGCTAGCTTAGGTGGTAAGCTTTATGCATTTATGATTGTTGATGATTATTCTAGATTCACTTGGGTGTTATTTCTATCTCATAAAAGTGAAGTGCATGTTTTGTTTGAAAAATTTTGTAAAAGAGTTCAAAATGAAAATGCTACTCTATTAATAATATTAGAAGTGATAGAGGTGAAGAATTCAAGAATAAAGAACTTGAATCTTTTTGTGAAGATAATGGTTTCAACTATAACTTCTCCGCCCTTAGAACTTCTCAACAAAATTGAGTAGTTGAAAGAAAGAATAGGTCTTTACAAGAAATGGGTAGAATTATGTTAAATGAACATAATTGACCTAATTATTTTTGGGCTGAGGCCATTAACACTTCTTGCTATATAATCAATAGAGTTGTGATTAAAAACAAACTAAATAAAACCCCTTATGAGCTTTAGAATAAAAGATCACCTAATATTGGTTACTTTAAAGTGTTTGGATGCAAATGTTTCATTCTTAACAACAAACACAATTTAAAGAAATTTGAACCTAAACCTAGTGAAGAAATTTTCCTTGGTTATTCTTCTAATAGCAAAGCCTATAGGGTGTTTAATAAAACTTTCCTAATTGTAGAAGAATCTATGCATGTTATATTTGATGAATCTAATCATTTTGAATCTAAGAAAATTGATGATAATGATCCAAATGACAAAATTGATAACATATCTAAAGATATAGCCAATTTGGAAATCAATAAAAATGATAATGAAAATCAAGACACTAATGATGATAAAACCTTAGAAGTTGAAAACTTAGATGAAAATGAAACTCAACTTCCTAAGGTATGGAGATTAATAAAAGATCATCATAAAGATCAAATACTTGGTAATATAGAATAAGGTGTTAGAACAAGAAGAAATATTTGTATCAACTTTGCATTCTTCTCTCAAATTGAACCTAAGAATGCTCTTGAAGCAATTAATGATCAATCTTGGGGAATTGCTATGCAAGAGGAACTAAATCAATTTGAAAAAAATCAAGTATGAGACTTAGTACCTAGACCTAAAAGTAAATCTATAATTGGTACTAAATGAATATTTAGAAATAAAAATGATGAAAGTGGAAACATTATTAAAAATAAAGCTAGACTAGTAGTTCAAGGATACAACCAAGAAGAGGGAAATGATTATGATGAAATTTTTGCCCTTATTGCTAGACTTGAAGCTATTAGAATGTTGTCTGCTTATGCTAGTTTTAAAGATTTTAAACTTTATCAAATAGATGTCAAAAGTGTTTTCTTAAATGGATTTATATCGGAGGAAATATATGTTGATCAACCTCCTTGTTTTGAAAATCATAAAATGCCTAATCATGTGTTTAAACACTAAAACCTTTTATGGTTTAAAACAAGCTTCTAAAACTTGGTATGATAGATTAAGTGGCTTCCTACTTGATAATGAGTTCATTAGAGAAAAAATAGATACTATATTATTTATAAAGTCAAAAAATGATGCTATGCTAATAGTGAAAATCTATGTTGATGATATTATTTTTGGTTCTACTAATGAATCTCTTTGTCAAGAATTTGCTAAATCCATGCAAGATGAATTTGAAATGAGCATGATGCGAGAGTTGAACTTCTTCCTCGGGAAGCAAACAAAGGAAAACACCTTCATTAATCAAGCCAAGTACACAAGGGAGCTGCTCAAGAAATTTGGGATGGACAACTTAAAGGAAGCTAATACTCCCAGTCCATTTACAAAATTGGATAAATATGAAAAAGACATAAGTGTGGAAGAAACTAAATATCAAGATATGATTGGTAGTTTATTATACTTAACTACTAGTAGATCTGATATTATGTTTCGTGTTTGCATATGTGTTAGATTTCAAGCTAATCCTACAGAATCACATATGACAGCAATAATTTTTTTTTAAAAATACTTAATTGGAACAATTGAACTAGGACTATGGTAGCCTAAGAACACATCACTAGAACTAGTTAGTTATTTTGATGCTAACTTTACTGGATGCAAAGTTGATTGGAAAAGCACTAGTGACACTTGTCATTTCTTAGGATACTCATTAGTTTCATGGCCATGTAAGAAACAAAACTTTGTAGCTCTATCTACAGCTGAAGCTGAATATGTAGTAGCTGATGGTTGTTGTGCTCAAACATTATACATGAAACAATTAGAGGATTCCAAATTTTTTATGATAAAATTCCAATTAAGTTTGATAATACAAGTGCTATATGTATGACTAAGAATCCCATTCAACATTCAAGAACTAAACCCATTAAAATTAGATATCATTTCATAAGAGATCATGTTCAAAATGGGGATGTAATGTTGAAATTTGTTGAAACAAATAACCAACTTGCAGACATATTTGCTAAACCACTCCCTTATGATAGATTCAGTACTTTAAGAAGAGAACTAGGCATGGCTAGACTTTGTGACATTAAATGAAAATTTGCCTAATATGAAAAATTGAGAAATCTTGATGAATGTGCTTCATGTTGACATATGATGAATGTTGGAATGTGTTGGTTGTGTACACATACTTGAATTGAGGTTTTGAATGTCTAAATTAATCCTATGTTTATTAAAAGGAAGATTTAATGGCATAAGAAATTTGGTTTTGGACTTAAAAATCTAGAAAATTCAGTTTCTGCGTATGGACTCGGTGACGAGTTAGAGTACAAACTTGTACTCGTCGACGAGTGCCCATTCCAGTAGCCAAATTTCAGCCACTCGGCGACGAGTCTTGACTACTCGGCAACGAGTGACTTAAAAATATGAGATTTCAAAGCCACTCGGTGATGAGTCGAACCTACTCGTCAATGAGTGACCACGGATCTATATATTAAAACCTAATTTCCCCAATTTTTTCACTATTCATCTTTTCAAATCTGAGTTCCCTCACTCTCCAAAACCCTCAGACTCTATTCCATTCTTCTCAAATTTGCATCAAAATCAATCTTTGTCATTTCATCAACATTATTTCACTCAAAGGCAATGGCTCCAAGGACAAAAACCCCATCAGTTCCGTAGACCAAGAAGAAAGCCACTGTAGCAGAGAAAGGGAAGGGCAAAGCTAGTGAACCATCACAGGTAGAGGCTCCCAACCTATTCCAAACCAAAGAAGCCTAAGAAAATTATACAAGAATCTTCATCAAGAGGGAACCTATCTTTGGTAAGGTTCCAGATTTTGATTTGTTCAAAGATATTGGCTTAGATGTAATTGCTTCTAAATTCCAAGCCCTTAAGTGGCATAGGTTCATAGGATTTCGTGAATCCATGTACCCAGACCTTGTCAAGCAATTCTACTCTCATCTTACCTATGATAAAACCACAAAAACCATAAATTCCTATGCTCATGCTAAGAAAATTTCTTTTAACCATGATGAAGTTCAATCCATACTTAAATTACCTAGTGGGGACTTCCAAACTTACACCACTAACCAGTGGGTCTCCCATTAGGGATTTAATGTATTTGAGGCTTAAAACATAATGTGTGTCCACAAGGACAACACAAAGCTTGTCCCTCCTAAGCTCAAGGATCTCACCCTTGATGCTAGGTTAGCTCACCACATTATCACCTATGATATTGTACCTCGAGGTGGTGTTAGAGATTTTATAACCTTCTTTGATGTCTTTCTAATTTGGAGAATCCTAACCACCCAGCATGTTGATCTTACATTCATTATCATGCATGTCATGAGAGATGCAGCCAAGAAAACTTCAGGCAGATTGCCTTTTGGACTTGCCTTAACCAGAATCTTTAAACACTTCAAAGTCCCTTTGTCTGTCTATCATGACAAGAAAAGTCTATTGACTCAAATATGTATTCCAAGGCCACCATTATGTGTATGGGATACACATTAATTGTGGCTAGAAATGTTTGGGTTCCAAAATTTCAAACCATTCCAGATCCTTCTATTCCCACTTCTGCTCCTCCACCCTCTCACTCTACTCCTCCTGTACCTCCTTCTACTTCCATTCCTGATTCCTCAAATCCACTCCCTACAACCCATGATCCCATTCTATCTCCTACTCATTCTCCTACTCTCTCTCCTACCCTTTCCCCTATCCTTCACCCTTCTTCAATAATTGGGCCAGTACCTGAAGTTCAGCCAGAGGAAGCACCAAAGACTGAGACTGGACATGAGTGGCCTGATATTATGATTGATACTGAGCTCCTTAAGTCTTCAAATAGATAGGACTCATTTCAGTTTGAGGACCCAGGCCCGGTAGCAGTTTGTGTCTCCTAGCAGGCCAGGACCTTCAAATGAGCAGATGTCTTTGATGGCTGGTCAGATTGCATCTATGGCTTCGATCATGGAGTAATTCCAGTTAGAGTTGAGGCAGAGCCAGATGCAGTTCCAGGCCTCTCAGAGGGATATTCTTGAGAGACTCCAGTCCGAGACTAGAGATAGGTTATCATCTCTAGAGTCCAGGATGGAGCATATCGAGGCAGAGCTGAAGAAGAGAGATGAGGTGATACAGCCTAGGCTAGCAGAGTTGGAGATATCTGGAGAGGTTATAAAGTACAGGGTTGACTCCATACTGCCATTAATTGAGAAGAAGGCAGTAGATGCCTCAGTAGTGAGTGACAGACTCAGTGATGAAATGACTAGTGTGGGGAAGGCTGTGAATGTCCAAGCCACTTATCTTCATCATATGGCTGGATTATTGGATTCTCAGGCCCTAGTCATTCGAGAGATGGTTACTAGAGTCAATCAAATTGCCTTAGAGATGCTGAGCATACAGAAGAAGCTTGAACTTTTACTCATCCCTACTGATGTGGAAGTTCCAGCTCCATCTCAAGCACCTCAAGGACAGCAGCCTCAAGAAAAACCTAAAAAGAGCCACCCAAAGAACAACCCCAGGAAACATTAGCAGAGCAAGTGATCTCTTTTGACTCCTCTCAAGACCTGTCCAAGACCTCCAAGAGAAAGGACACTACATCCAAGCCTGACAGCTCCAGGAAGAGGCAGAAGTTGTGATGAAGACCACTTTTGTGTTTTTTTTATTGTCTTCTTGATGAATTGCCTATTTTTGTTTTCTATTTTTGGATACTTGTACCTCAATCTTTTTGATATATATATATGACTGCTTCTTCCATTCACATGATGAGTTGTTTACATTAATTTTCTCCATTCTATTATGTTTTTGATATGCCAAGGGGGAGTAAATGGTTTGTGAATGTTGTAAATGCAGTTATGTTAAATATTCAAATACTCTGAACCTGAACCTTGGTTATGACACCTTGTTTATGAATGATGAAATGAAATGCAATTGCTTAACAAACTTTTTAGAAATTCATCTTTGTGGAACTTCTCTTGGTTCAAAATTAACAATGATTATTTTATTATAAAAGCCAATTCATCCTGAAATGAAATGAATACTTTCATGTCTTTGAACTTTTGGTTGATTCTTGAATGATCTTATTAAAGCTCTGAACCTTGTTATGAAAATGCTCTGAATAGAAATGCATATGTTAAAGGGGAGCTAACCTAAAAAATTTATCAGAATATATATATTGAGGGGGAGCTCAACCCAAGTCATTCACTTTATTATGTCATCATCAAAAAGGAAGAGATTGTTAGTCTCAAGGTTACAACTCAAGTTCTTAGGTCATCATCAAAAAGGGAGAGATTGTTAGTCTCAAGGTTACAACTCAAGTACTCTTAATAGTTTCGTTGATAACACAATAATGGAATGATCTTTATGGTACTAATATTTCTATTTAGAATGTGTAATTTTAGAGAAAAAGAATATTAAGATCATCATTCAAGATATGAAGAATTGAAGAGTTCAACCACTCAAGGGAATCTAAGTCAAAATCCAAGTACTAGTCACTTCAAAGGAAAAAGCTTTAAGGACTCAAGCCAATTCATGAAGTCAAGTCAAAACTGAAGCTCCATAAGTTCCATAACAAGATCATCACTCATTGAAGACTAATGTTAAAGTTAAGAATGTCTAGGACCTTGTAAGGTCCTCAAGACATTGGAAATGATTGCTCAAAGTTTACCTAGATAGACCCTAGGAGACTTAGAACAATTAGACATCATTCTTAGGGCCTAAAAATGTTTAAAATGATAATCTTAAGATTGCCCATGGACCATATAATATTTCCCATCTTTTTGGTCTCCACGAGATGAGTTTATGTGAAAATTCAGAGAACTCGTCGACGAGTCTTGGTGACTTATCGACGAGTGGCAAAACAAAAGGCTCAATTTGAGTTATGTCATCCCACTCGTTGACGACTACTACTCACTCGTCGACGAGTGCTTGCGGGAAATGTGTGTAATGGCTAGTTCACATTAAATGTGCTCCCAACGGTCATATTTGAATGCTCAACTATAAATAGAGCTTATTTATGAACAAACAATAGGTATTGATCACTATTCATTCATACATTGATTATCCAAAGTCTTCCAACAATCAATACTCTGTTTTTTTTTATAGAATACCTAGAATCCCAATCCCACTCTCTTTGAGCATTAAATTCCAATCAATCTTGAATGATTATTAGACTTGTATTCAATTCTTATCTAGCTCAGTTAGGAGCTTTCAATTTCGGATTTCATATCCACCAACTCTTTGTAAAAGCTAAAGTCGAGAATCAAGGATTCTTGCACCAGTTGGGGAGAAGGCCTTCTTGTATCCAAGAGAGGATTTCTCTTGAAGAGGTTTGATCCTAAGCCTGTGAAAAGGATTGTAAAGGCTTACTCTCTACCTGTAAAGAAGAGTGCGATTAGTGGAATCATGGGAAAATCCTTAAAGCGGGAAGCTTAAAGGCGAGGACGTAGGTAAGTTGCTGAACCCCGTTATCATATCCTCTATGTGGTATCTTTGTCTCTGTCTCTCTCTCTCTATTTATCTCTATTTATTGTTTCGTAGTATTAGTGATTAAATTTATCCTAGGTGATTAGAAATTGACCCATGTAATCTTAATAGCCTTTAGATGGTCTTTATAAAGTATTGGATGGTGTATCAGGGGTGGTAGTGCAAAATATTCGAAATTTGTACAGGTTGTTCGAATGCCAAGCTTGACCGTTCAAACACCCAAGAACGGCCAGCTGACCATTTGAACGAGCATTATAAATTCAGAAACAGTAGCTTGTCGGCCCCCTATTTTTCAACCTTTTTCATCCAATTCCAAGGCTGTTCGAACTCCCCTCATGGGCGTTCGAACGGACCTCGTATTTTTAGTTTTTAAAAACATCTGAACTCTATTTTGGCAAGTGCTATTGCCTTGGCTATTTATTGGATGATCCATTAGCTTGTTCTAGGGAATTAGAGAGAGAGTTTAGAGAGTACTCTCAAGATTTTAGGGTTCTTAAATTTCCACTTGGTGGATATCCTTAGTTCTCCTCTCTCATGTTCTAGTTAATGCAAGATCGAATTGTTTTATCTTGAGTTGCATCGGTTGATCTCCATTATTGTTAGAGATCCCACTGGAGCTGTATTTCGTTCCTTCATATAAGTTTGAACTCTGTGTGAGTGTTGGTTGGTGTTACCAAAGCTGTCGAGGACAGAGATCGATCGTTGGATCGTGGATTGAAACTTTGAAAAAAGTTGGCCGGTGAGGAGCCAGAGCTACTGCTGTAGAGATCAAATGGGGAGTTCATGGTTGTTCTAAAACATGGAGAATCTGTACCAAGGAACAATGTTTGGTGTCTGGTTGGAATAAGATTTGGTCTTGTGTCTGATAACTTATTCTCATAGTGGATTTTGTGCTGGACTTGGTCCTGCGGTTTTTCCCGGAAGGGTTTTCCACGTAAAATCTTATGTGTGGTGGATTGCTTGTCTTTTTTACTTTCCGCACTTGTTTGCTTTGTTTGCCATAACTTTGATTGTTAATCGATAAATTAAAAATTGGTAGACATTGCTAGGAAGACCTATTCACCTCCCTCCAGGTCAAAGGAATTATTGAACAAGGATATTTCAATAGACATTGTACATGTCACGACCCAAAATACCCCCTAGGAATTAGGGATACTTTAGCTCTTGATTTATCATATAACAAACCATCCTGTGAAAATACACAAGAAAAACATAGCAGAAATGGAATACCCAGCTAACTGCGGTAGTAAAACATATATTATGTAATCTATTTACATAATCAAGTCTGAACCAACCGAACATAAACAAAAGTGAAGTATGGAATGGACAAGTCCCACTCTCAAACTATAAGTATATTCTCCCTTTCTTGCTCAACAGTAATCTAGATAGGGCCACTTATCTAGATCTTTATCTTCCTGAGGCTGCAACAGAAGAGCCTCTCGACAGAAACATGTACTCCTCTTCAATCCATAGAACTGGAACATGATTGCAAATATCGAACGGGCCTCTCGACATAAACATGTACGACTGAGTATTGAATACTCTGCGTATACAATCTACTAGCTAACAAGTGATAATATCATTGAACATTCAAAGACATAGATACTTAGAAATCCTTAAAGCGTAGCTTTCAAAACCAAATCTGTAACGACCCCAAAATCCCACAAGGCTAAAATAGGACTTTGGAATCGTCACATTTCCTTAACCTGCTTAAAATCCATGCATACAAGGCTACTACACGAGTCTCCAAAAATGAGGATAGCAAAATTCCGATTTCATCAAACTCAAACCATCCTGTACAACGGTCATTTGCCTAACAGAATAAAATCCAACATAAACAAAATGTCTAAAACCCAACTGTAAAGTAATCAAATGAGCAACATCATCTGAAAGTCTATTACAAAAACCACAACTAAACAAAACATAAACTAATAGGTGTAGCCACCCAAGCCTCCGGTTAATTCTTCGGAAGGCTCACCTTCACCACCTTCTTCGATGTAAGCTTCCTCAATCCACGGCTCCGCCGTGTACTCCTGCTCTAAACCTACCAAGACAAAGTCCGGCTAAGTACAAAGGTACTCAGTGTATATAAAATCCAACCAACAATAATAATATACCTGCACTTAGTTAGAAACATATCATAACATAATCAGAGTGTGGAAGAATGTGTGCGCATATGCATCATATCATCACCTTGACTTGTGTACTTGTGTGAGAATCTTAGACTTAGAAGACAATACTCTTATGAGCTGCTTATGCTTATGAGAACACGTGCTTGTGAGATGCTTATGCTTATGCACTTATTCAGATCATACAATGATGTAACATGCCGTTCTTGGCGGATATGGATCATGTCTAAGAACTCATATGGTTGGCATGCCGTTCTTGCCGGATATGGACCATGCTTAAGAAACAAATGGTTGACATGCCGTTCTTGGTGGATACGGACCATGTCATGCTTATGCTTATTCAGAATGTCATACGTATGCCATGCTCATGCTTGTGGTCCACATGTGTGACTTGTGAGACTCTTATCTTAACATACACGTGCATATGTTCTTAAGTGTCGAAATTAACATTCGAGTTGGTAATTGCTTAGATTCCGATCTCCTACCATAGAAACTCCACTATACTGTCCCATACCAAATAGTTAGAGAATTCCCGGTTTGAGAGATTTTCCTCTAAGTTCTTACCTTCCCGACTATCAATTTCCATGCAAGTAATTAGACATACTTAACGAACAATCACATATACATGTCTTATCATAATTCATATCACAATTCATAATCAATTTACCACCATTTCATAAGTGTGTAATAGTATTTATCATCTCAAGCATTTTCACAAACAACTTGGGTACGCATATTATGAATCCATTGCCCTTCTACATTTCCAACATTCCATCAAGCCATAAACCATCTATACAATCCAAATATCATCCACATCCACATATTAATCTTATCCACCATACATTTCCCATCCTCCATACATTCTATCCACATTCAAATCCACATTTCCATCCATATTTCCATCAATAATTAGCTTACCTCATAGAAAAATTTGGGAAAAATGCATCTAATCTCTATTCTATCATTCCTATCATATTAACATTCACAAAAAATTAAAATAGAGTCGATTAGGATAGTATATCGACCTTAGGAATCCTTCTCTTGGATTCAAAATGCTCCCGAGGTGATTTGGGGAAACTTTCCAAGCTCTCCTTGCAAAATCCAAGCTATCTCCTTCTTCTCAAAAAAATTCCTCTCTCAAAACCCTAGGTTTTCTCTCCCTTTTTGCCAAATTAGGTTAGAAATAGGTAGAGTATTCTAATACCCCGAAATAGGATCCCTATTTATAGCTCCAAGGGTTGAGGACCAAAAGACCAAAAAGCCCTTACTAAAATTCTGCAAAAACATGAAAGACCGAGCGATCGGTGGTTATGACCGAGCGATCGGTCGCCTACCGATCGACCGGTGGTTATAAACGAGCTCTCGGTCAAAAACACCCTCTCTGAAAAAATTTTCCATACAAAAAAGTTAACCAGTCGATAGCTACTGATCGATTGGTTGTGGATCGATCAATTGCTACTTCTGACCGAGCGATCGGTTAGGTATCGATCGATCCTTAGCGATAGGTGCTTTGCAGAATTTGACCCATCATACTGTTTTGGTTATAACTTTTGACTTATTCGTCGGATTTCGACGATTCAACTTGTGTTGGATTCTTCTTTCTAAAAGAAACATTTCTAGTATTTTAGAATTTTTAAATTCCCTTTCATTTATGGACCAACTTGTCCCCAAAGTTGACTGATTTGCAATTCCATCAGACAAAACATCGGAAAACCCACTTTCGACTTAGCTTAGACTAAAATATGAAAAACCATTACACATGAACCTTGAAGAGGGTTCCAATACCTTTCTAATGGTTCAAGAATCATTCACTTCTAATAAACGGTGCTAAAAGTAGAGCTTCTTAAAGTTCAGGGTGTGATATGACTTCCCTTCGTTTACAAGTTTGATTAAGCCTTAATCACACTATACCAATTAGATATAAATACATAAACATTAAAACATTACAAGGACTATAATACCCCTAGTACTTGTAATAAAGGCAAGAAAAAGATTCGGGTCTCTACATCCTCCCCCCCTTAAAAGAATTTCATCCCCGAAATTTACGTACCTTAGGTGAACATGTGCGGGTACTTTTCACGGACTTCGGCTTCTCTCTCCCAAGTAGCCTCCTCTCTAGAGTGATGCTCTCATCGCACGAGTACAAGAGAAATGACCTTAGAATGCAAAACTTGCTCCTTCCGGTCCAAGATTTGGGCCGGTTGCTCCACTAGAGTCAAATCTTCCCGAACTTCCAACGGCTCTAACTCAATGATGTGCGAAGGGTATGCAATGTACTTCCTCAACATAGAGATGTGAAAGACATTATGTACACCTGCCATGTGAGGTGGTAAGGTGACCCGATAAGCAACTTCCCTGACTCGGGTGATGATCTCAAAAGGACCCACATATCTCGGACTAAGCTTGCACCGCTTGCCGAATCTCATCACCCCCTTCGTAGGTGAGATCTTGACAAACACAAAATCTCCGACTTGGAACTCAAGATCTCTCCTATGAGTATCGGCATAGCTCTTTTGTCTACTCTGAGCTGCTTTCAACCTCTCCCTAATCAACTGAACTCTATCTACAGTCTGACCAATGAGTTCGGGACCCAAAAGCTTCCTCTCGCCAACTTCATCCCAACACAAAGGTGAACGGTAACTCCTCCCATAAAGTGCCTCAAGCGGAGCCATCTGAATGCTGGCTTGATAGCTATTGTTGTAGACAAATTCAACCAATGGCAAGTGATCAGCCCAACTATCCTGAAAGTCTAACATGCAAGCTCGTAGCATGTCTTCTATGATCTGGTTCACCCTCTCAGTTTGCCCATCTGTCTGCGGATGAAATGCCGTAGTAAAATTCAATTGGCAACCCATAACCTGCTGAAATCTCTTCCAGAACTTGGAAGTAAATCTCGGGTCTCGATCGGAAACAATGCTAACTGGCACTCCATGCAACCGGACTATCTCCTTGATATAAAGGTTAGCTAACTGGTTGGAATTAAATGTGGTCCGATATGGAAGAAAATGAGCTGATTTAGTCAATCGGTCGACCACAACCCAAATGGCATCAAAGTTCTTGGCCGTCTTTGGCAAACCAACAACAAAATCCATGGAGATATTTTCCCACTTCCACTCGGGAATAGGAAGAGACTGAAGAAGTCCTGCCGGTCTCCGGTATTCTGCCTTCACTTGCTAACACACCAAACACTTAGATACAAAAGTAGCCACATCTTTCTTCATACCTTTCCACCAGAAATACTTCTTGAGGTTCTGGTACATTTTAGTACCTCCCGGATGGACAGTGTACTTGGACTTTTGTGCTTCACCCAAAATCTCTCTTCTTAAACCTTCATCATCCGGAACACAAAGTCTACCCTCGAAACAAACTCCACCATCTCTTCAAGAGAAATCCTCAAACCCACTGCTAAGCGACTTATTCATGGCAGCGTGCAGTTCTCCATCACTCCACTGCAGATCTTTAATCCTGTCTAATAAGGTTGGCCTGACCATAATGTTAGCCAACAAGGCTGCAGACGTTCCCACACTGAAACCTGCATCAAGCTAGATACCTCTTCGAGTAGCTTCCATTCTTGGACCATCAAGTGTGCCAAGCATCCAGTAGGTCGCCTACTTAGCGCATTTTCCGCCACATTTGCTTTTACCGGGTGGTACTGGATAGAACAATCATAACCTTGAGGAATTCCACCCAGCGACGTTGCCTCAAATTCAACTCTTTCTGCGAGAATAAATACTTTAAGCTTTTGTGGTCGGTGAAAACTTCGAACTGCGCACCGTACAAGTAGTGTCTCCATATCTTAAGAGCAAAAACCAAAGCTGCTAACTCCAAATCATGGGTGGGATAGTTCTTCTCATGGTCTTTCAACTGCCGAGAAGCATAAGCAATAACTTTCCCGTGTTGCATGAGGACACAACCTAACCCAATGAGTGAGGCGTTGCTGTACACCACAAAACCTTCACTACCGGATGAAACAGTCAAGATCGGAGCGGTGGTGAGACGCTTCTTCAACTCAAGGAAACTCTTCTCACATTTCTCATTCCACTCGAACTTGGCGTTCTTTCGAGTTAAATGAGTAAGCGGAGCTGCCAAACTAGAAAATCCTTCCACAAATCTTCGGTAATATCCAGCTAGGCCCAAGAAGCTTCGCACCTTTGTAACGCTCTTTGGCCTTCCCCATCCTTCCACTGCTTTTATCTTGGAACGACTGAAATCCCCTCTCCAGACACCACATGGCATAGAAATACTAAATTTTCTAGCCAAAACTCACACTTGCTAAGCTTAGCATATAACTTATGCTCACGAAGTGTCTTCAGTGTGACCCAGATGCATCTTATGCTCATTCTGTGTCCTGGAGTACACTAGAATGTCATCCACAAACATGATCGCAAAGCGGTCCAGAGTTGGCTTGAAGATTCTGTTCATGAGATCTATGAATGCTGCCAGAGCATTTGTCAAACCGAACGGCATGACTAGGAATTCAAAATGCCCATATCTGGTCCTGAATGCATACTTAGGCACATCTTCTGCCTTTATCTTCAATTGATGGAGCCTGACCTTAAATCGATCTTGGAGAAATACTTAGCTCCTTACAACTGATCAAACAAGTCATCGATCCTAGGCAAATGATATTTGTTCTTGATAGTGACCTTGTTCAGTTACCGATAGTCGATGCACATCCTAATCGAACCATCCTTCTTCTTCACAAACAAAACATGAGCTCCTCAAGGTGATACACTTGTGCGGATAAACCCAAGATTAAGCAATTCATCAATCTGCTCCTTAAGCTCTTTTAACTCTACTGGAGCCATCCTATATGGCGCTTTTGTAGAGCCCCAAAATTTCATTTCACTAAGAATGAATAGTGTGTGAATAGTGCCCAAGTGTGGTTTTGTACACTTATGAGTCTTATGTTAATATATGTGTGTTTGGAATTATGGCGTATATGTTCCAATGGGTCTATATGTCCTTAGGGAATGTGTTGAAAGCATAAAAGAGTGTTGGAAGTGCATTGGGGAAGATTCGAGTGGTGTAAACAAGGTTTTTCAGCAAAACAAGGGTCGACCGATCGCTCGGTCATTACCTGCGATCGATCGGTCAACTACCGATCGCTCGATAGCTGTCGCACGGTAACCTTTTTTGTATGGGGAAAAATTCCAGAGAGTGTGTTTTTGACCGATCTCTCGGTCATAACACCGATCGACCGGTAAGCCACCGATCGCTCGGTCCATACCACCGATCGATCGGTCATACGCAGATTTTCTTCATTAAGGGTGTTTAAGACTTTAACCATCACCATTTGCCTATAAAAGGGCTGGGTTCGTGCCTTAGGGTTTCACAAACCCTTTGTGCATTGTTTTTGAGGGATTTGAAGAGGAGAAGGAGGAGAGGACCTTGGTGATCGTTCAAGCTTGTGGAAGATCAAGTTCTTCCTTTTCATTTGGTGTTTTCCAACCAAGAACTCACTGTTCTTGCTTGTTCCAGCCATTGGGAGTCAAACTCATTGATTTCTCTAAGGTAGATACACTCTACTACAATCTTGCAATCCTACTAGTTACTAATTATGATTCTTCTTATCTATGCCCTATCTATATGTATTGATTTTATGTATGAAAATGTGTGATTATATACTTGGATGAAGGTTACTATTATGATGCACTCTAAGTGTTTGATAAAATACCTCTAAGGGATTCTATGCTTAAATATGATGATTTCTCTTATTAAGTGCATATGCTCGCATGTCTCGCATTAACCGATGGTTTCCATGGATTTCTCCAAGTACAAACAAAGGTTTTTCACGAAAAGACGAATAATGAATGATTCTAAGTAACTCTATGATTTCTCTAAGATCGTTTCACAAGCTCTAAGGATCATACCATGCTCACAAGGAAACTCTATGATAATGCTCTAAGATCGTCTCACAAGCTCCACGGATCACAATGAAATGCTCTAAGATCTCTAAGGTTATGCTCTATGGAAATGCTCTAAGGTTATTGCTCTATGCTCTATGTCTCTACAGATCATAATGACTCTAAGTAACTCCATGAACTCACAAGAACTCATAAGGCTATGATTATCGATTGACTCACACGGTTACAGTTTTGGTTTTGAATATTATCTCACATACGTTTTCACGGTTTCCATGCTTTAAGGAATTTACGGATTTCATTCTCCATGTCTTGTATGCTCCATGCCTAACCGCTTTCTTGTTACTAGTTTGTATACACTGAGTATTCAATGCTCAGTCGATATTGTTATGATCGGCAGGTGCTCGGGTTCCATTCGATTTGTGTGGCGAAGAACCTTGGGTCGAGGAAGAGTACCGTGACCCGGAGCCTTCCATGGATCACTATCATGACGATGGTGCTTTAGATAGGAGTCGTGACTTCGATTTCTGTTGATCGACCGACTTAGAACTTGTGTCATTTTGTTAGGTGAGTGTGGGGTTTGTCCACTCTACTTTTGGGTTTCTCACACATGTATACTTGTTGGTTCTTACTTGAGCCAAGTTATAGGAGTATTCATTTTGCTTCCGCTATGTTTAGTATTTTATTTTCCGCTGTGCATTGTATTTCGTTTCCGCTATGTATATTCAAGTACTCTGACAGGTTTCCACGTGTGCCTTATGTTTCATACTGGAGGTATGATACGGCGGTCACGAGTCAAAGTATCCTTAACTCCTAGGGGGTATTTTGGGTCGCGACAGACTTGGTATCAGAGCTAGTTATGTCTAACGACAGACTTAGTTAGGTCACTCAGGCTTGGCCTAAGCGGAAGTAATTCCTATGAGTTGAACTTAGAACTCAGAAGGACTCAGTTGTCTCAGGCTTGTTACCACGACATAACCGGTATCAAGTGAATCCTTAGGTTAGTGTAGGATCCTAGAAAAGATAGATGCCCAATGCAAGTGTCTTAGCTACGCTAGGGTACTCTAAGTTGAGATGGTATTCTTACGTGTATACCTTGATGTATACTAAATGCGGTGTTAGCATTTCATGATTGTTGGATTGCTATATGATATGTGAGGTTTGGTATCTAGGTTAGACTCATGTTTTGCCAAATTGATCTCAGGATTTGATATCATGAGACGTGGCAATCGGGGTCGAGGTTACCATACTCGGAGGGCCGAGAGTGAAGTTCCGAGAGAAGAGGAACCGTTGTATTTCACAAATGCTATGGACTCCATAGCCAAGACTTTGGCATTGTTGGCAGCGAGGCCTATGCCTACCCCACCGTCCACGCCTGTGCCTACACCGGTGCATCACACCGCGGGGCTCGAAGCTTTTAGGAGACTGCGGCCTCCTACATTCTATGGCACTCTGGACCCCATGGTGGCCGAGTCTTGGATTATGCAGCTAGAGAAGACCTTCCGGGCTCTCCGTTGTACCGATGAGCAAAGGGTAGAATGGGCTTCCTTCGTGATGGAAGGTGAAGCCGAACACTGGTGGAGAGCTGCCCAAAGGTAGAGAGATGTTGCTAAGGCAGGTGTGCCCTGGACTTGGGCGGAGTTCTTAGAGACTTTCAGGGAACAGTACTTTCCCAGGTTTATTCGGGAACAAAAGGCGAGAGAGTTTATGCTTTTGGAGCAAGGGTCGATGAGCGTAGCCGAGTATGAGGCTAAGTTCACCGAGTTGTCTAGGTTTGCTCCGCATTTGGTGGCTACTGAAGACCTACAGGTCAGGAAGTTTGAGATGGGCTTGAAGGCTTTCATCCGAGATCGGGTGTCCATTCTCCAGGTAGAGTCTTGGAGAGAGATAGTAGGGAAGGCGAAGATCGCCGAAAAGAATGCGGAAGACTTCATGAGAAGAAGAGACAGTGGCTTCGGGAAGAGCATGTCTCGGGGTCAGTCGAGTAGTTCTTCAGAGAAAAGGACTAGGACTGCACCGTACCAGTTCTCCCAGCCGATGTCGGCTCAGAGACCTTCTTTTGCGCCTCAGGCACCGCGTCCTACGGCATCGCAAGCTACGAGGGTTATGCCTCCGGCTTCCTCCGCATCGCAGACATTTGAGGAGTGCGCCGTATGTGGTCGTCGGCATAAGACTGGAGATTGCCGAAGAATGTCAGGTGGATGCTTCCACTGTGGCGAGATGGGCCATATGATTCGAGATTGCCCGCGCAAGCAGTCACGGTTTGGATCACAGGGAGTTCGGCCTCCAGGCAGGCAGAATTCACTTCAGGGGTCTTCATCTCAGGCCTCTAGGTCCTTGCAGCCTACCCAGCAGCCTCGTCAGGCGAACCAGGGCAGAGTCTTTGCCATGACTGATAGAGACGCACAGGCATCTGATAATGTTGTGCAAGGTCGCGCGAACTAGTCTTTGTCGAAGTTCTAATATTGCCATGATATGTTCGTATCTATATATATCCTATGTGGTGTTTTGCGATGTTTGTATTTATATGTATAGTTGTGTTATAACTGGGATGATTCAAATTCTTAGGTTCGTTGCTCGTAAATGAATGTTTGGCAAGAGTGTTGATAGACACAGGATCCACTCACTCGTTCGTTTCACCAAGCTTTGCCAAAGGCTTTACGTCTGAGCCAAGCAAGCTACTTAGGGAGTTGTCCATTTCGACTCCATTGGGAAAATCTATTGAGACAGATAAAGTGTATCCAGATAGTGTTGTACAAGTCATGCAGCACGAGTTGCCAGTCGACTTGATCCTTCTGGGATTTCAGGATTGGGATTTCGATGTCATCCTAGGTATGGATTGGCTCTCAACTCACCATGGACACGTGGCGTGTTTCGAGAAGGTGGTGCATTTTAAACCCGTGGGGTTAAAGCCGTTTCATTTCAGGGGACTTCAGAGAAGAGACATTGCCCGCTTTGCAGCTCTTAGTCTCGAGGGTGTAGAAGTGCGAGACTCCACACCCATTCCGGTGGTATATGAGTATATGGATGTTTTTCCAGAAACCTTGCCGGGATTGCCTCCCGATCGTGCAATCGAGTTTACGATTGAGCTAGCTCCAGGCACAATTCCGATTTCAAAAGCTCCGTATAGGATGGCCCCTATTGAGCTTAAGGAGTTAAAAGAGCAGTTAGAAGAATTGCAAGGCCTTGGTTTCATCCGGCCAAGTGTTTCACCTTGGGGAGCTCCGGTTCTCTTCGTGAAGAAGAAAGATGGATCAATGCGTATGTGCATTGATTACAGGCAATTGAACAAGGTCACGATCAAGAATCGTTATCCATTGCCTCGGATAGACTTTTTGTTTGACCAAGTGAAGGGTGCGCAGTTTTTCTCCAAGATTGACCTTCGATCTGGTTATCATCAGTTGAAGATCAAGAAAGAGGACATTCCGAAGACAGCATTCCGAACTCGATACGGTCATTACGAGTTTTTGGTCATGTCTTTTGGACTGACTAACGCGCTGGCAGCATTCATGGATTTGATGAATCGGGTGTTCAGATCGTCTCTCGATCAATGTGTGATCGTGTTCGTAGATGATATCCTTGTGTATTCACAGTCACAGGAGGATCACACGAGAGATCTCCGTCTGGTATTGCAGACACTTCGAGAGCATAGTCTGTATGCTAAGTTGAGCAAGTGTGAGTTCTGGCTGAACAAGGTGTCTTTTCTTGGACACGTGGTATCTGCTGAAGGTATTTCAGTTGATCCTGCAAAGATTGAAGCGGTGATGAATTGGGAAAGACCGAAGAGTGTCACCGAGATTCGTAGTTTCCTCGGGTTGGCAGGATATTACAGAAGGTTTGTGGAAGGATTTTCAAGTTTAGCAGCTCCGCTTACCTATCTCACACGGAAGAACACGAGGTTCACTTGGAGTGATAAGTGCGAGGCTAGTTTCTTGGAGTTGAAAAAGAAGCTTACTTCGGCTCCTGTTCTCACAGTTCCATCTGGGAGCGGTGGTTTCGAAGTCTATAGTGATGCTTCACTAGTGGGACTTGGATGTGTTTTGATGCAGCATAAAATGGTGGTCACCTATGCTTCCCGTCAGCTGAAGGAGCATGAGCAGAATTACCCCACACATGACTTAGAGCTCGCTGCAGTCATCTTTGCACTGAAACTTTGGCGTCACTACCTCTACGGAGAAGAGTTCGTGGTGTTCACAGACCACAAGAGCTTGAAGTATCTTTTCCTCCAGAAGGAGTTAAATATGAGGCAGCGTTGTTGGATGGAGTTCATGAAGGACTACGACTGTTCCCTCCAGTACCACCCAGGTAAGGCTAACGTGGTAGCCGATGCTCTTAGCAGAAAACCTTACGGAGTTATGGCTCAATTGAGAGTGCAAGAGTGGAAGTTATTACATGATATGTGTCATTTGGACACTACTCTCAGGCATGTCACCTATGGGCCGATAATGTCCAACGTGGTGGTTAGGCCACAGATCCTGAGCTAGATCAAGGAGTTACAGAATTCAGATGTTGAGTTGCTTGCTTACCGAGACAAGTCGGTGAGTAACGGTAATCAGGAGTTCGCTTTAAATGATGATGGTGCTATAACATTTAAGGGCAGGTTGTGTGTCCCCGCCGACACAGTTTTGAGGGATGAAATTTTGAATGAAGCTCACCGATCAAAGTACACGGTACATCCGGGAGGTACTAAGATGTACTAGAATCTCAAGAAGCACTACTGGTGGCGAAACATGAAGAGGGAAGTCGCTGAGTACATCGCCAGATGTTTGACTTGCCAGCAGGTAAAAGCCGAACATCAAAGGCCGATAGGTCTTTTGCAGTCCCTTCCTATTCCGGAGTGGAAATGGGAGAATATCTCGATGGATTTCATTGTGGGTTTGCCGCGAACGGCGAAGGGCTCCGATGCTATTTGGGTGATTGTGGACAGGTTGACTAAGTCTGCACATTTTATTCCGTACCGAACTACTTTCAATGCAAATCAGTTGGTAGCCCTATATGTTAAGGAGGTGGTTCGACTGCATGGTGTGCCAGTTTCTATCGTGTCTGATCGAGATCCTCGGTTTACTTCCAGGTTTTGGAAAACTTTCCAGGATGCTATGGGTTCTCGTTTAGAATTCAGTACCACCTTCCATCCTCAGACCGATGGACAAACAGAGAGGGTGAATCAAGTAGTGGAGGATATGCTCCGAGCTTGTATGCTGGATTTTCAGGGTAGTTGGGAGGAACAGTTGCCGTTGGTTGAGTTTGCCTACAACAATAGCTATCAGGCAAGCATCCAGATGGCACCTTTTGAAGCTTTGTATGGTCGGAGTTGTCGATCACCGCTATACTGGGATGAAGTTGGTGAGAGGAAAATTCTTGGTCCTGAGTTGATAGAGCAGACCGCAGAAAGGGTCAAAATTATCCGGGAGCAATTGAAAAGTGCTCAGGATAGGCAGAAGAGCTATGCGGATATACGCCGCAGAGATTTAGAGTTCCGAGTTGGAGATCGGGTCTTTGTGAAGATTTCGTCGAGTCGGGGAATCATGCGATTCGGGAAGAAGGGAAAGCTCAGTCCTAGGTACGTGGGACCATTTGAGATCGTCACAAGGGTTGGTGAGGTTGCTTACAGGGTAGCACTACCGCCTCACATGGCAGCGGTCCATAATGTATTTCACGTCTCTATGCTTAGAAAATACATTTCGGATCCGTCTCACGTCATCGCTCTTGATCCTGTTGAGATTCGAGAAGATCTTTCGTTGGTTGAGCAACCAGTTCAGATTCTGGATCGTCGAGATCAAGTGTTGCGAACCAAGACTATCCCTTTAGTCCTAGTGAAGTGGCAGCATCATTCCAAGGAAGAGGCTACATGGGAGCGAGAAGCGGAAGTGAAGGAAAAGTACCCTCACTTGTTTGAGTAGTTTTCCTTGTTAGTTTTGTGTGTATTTTGTTCTTGTTATGTTTTTGGCATCGTTCTAATTTCGAGGACGAAATTCTTGTAAGGGGGGAGGGATGTAGAGCCCCGAAATTTCATTTCACTAAGAATGAATAGTGTGTGAATAGTGCCCAAGTGTGGTTTTGTACACTTATGAGTCTTATGTTAATATATGTGTGTTTGGAATTATGGCGTATATGTTCCAATGGGTCTATATGTCCTTAGGGAATGTGTTGAAAGCATAAAAGAGTGTTGGAAGTGCATTGGGGAAGATTCGAGTGGTGTAAACAAGGTTTTTCAACAAAACAGGGGTCGACCGATCGCTCGGTCATTACCTGCGATCGATCGGTCAACTACCGATCGCTTGATAGCTGTCGCACGGTCAACTTTTTTGTATGGGGAAAAATTCCAGAGAGTGTGTTTTTGACCGATCTCTCGGTCATAATACCGATCGACCGGTAAGCCATCGATCGCTCGGTCCATACCACCGATCGATCGGTCATACGCAGATTTTCTTCATTAAGGGTGTTTAAGACTTTAACCATCACCCTTTGCCTATAAAAGGGCTGGGTTCGTGCCTTAGGGTTTCACAAACCCTTTGTGCATTGTTTTTGAGGGATTTGAAGAGGAGAAGGAGGAGAGGACCTTGGTGATCGTTCAAGCTTGTGGAAGATCAAGTTCTTCCTTTCCATTTGGTGTTTTCCAACCAAGAACTCACTGTTCTTGCTTGTTCCAGCCATTGGGAGTCAAACTCATTGATTTCTCTAAGGTAGATACACTCTACTACAATCTTGCAATCCTACTAGTTACTAATTATGATTCTTCTTATCTATGCCCTATCTATATGTATTGATTTTATGTATGAAAAGGTGTGATTATATACTTGGATGAAGGTTACTATTATGATGCACTCTAAGTGTTTGATAAAATACCTCTAAGGGATTCTATGCTTAAATACGATGATTTCTCTTATTAAGTGCATATGCTCGCATGTCTCACATAAACCGATGGTTTCCATGGATTTCTCCAAGTACAAACAAAGGTCTTTCACGAAAAGACGAATAATGAATGATTCTAAGTAACTCTATGATTTCTCTAAGATCGTTTCACAAGCTCTAAGGATCATACCATGCTCACAAGGAAACTCTATGATAATGCTCTAAGATCGTCTCACAAGCTCCACGGATCACAATGAAATGCTCTAAGATCTCTAAGGTTATGCTCTATGGAAATGCTCTAAGGTTATTGCTCTATGCTCTATGTCTCTACGGATCATAATGACTCTAAGTAACTCCATGAACTCACAAGAACTCATAAGGCTATGATTATCGATTGACTCACACGGTTACAGTTTTGGTTTCGAATATTATCTCACATAAGTTTTCACGGTTTCCATGCTTTAAGGAATTTACGGATTTCATTCTCCATGTCTTGTATGCTCCATGCCTAACCGCTTTCTTGTTACTAGTTTGTATACACTGAGTATTCCATGCTCAGTCGATATTGTTATGATCGGCAGGTACTCGGGTTCCATTCGATTTGTGTGGCGAAGAACCTTGGGTCGAGGAAGAGTACCGTGACCCGGAGCCTTCCATGGATCACTATCATGACGATGGTGCTTTAGATAGGAGTCGTGACTTCGATTTCTGTTGATCGATCGACTTAGAACTTGTGTCATTTTGTTAGGTGAGTGTGGGGTTTGTCCACTCCACTTTTGGGTTTCTCACACATGTATACTTGTTGGTTCTTACTTGAGCCAAGTTATAGGAGTATTCATTTTGCTTCCGCTATGTTTAGTATTTTATTTTCCGCTGTGCATTGTATTTCGTTTCTGCTATGTATATTCAGGTACTCTGACAGGTTTCCACGTGTGCCTTATGTATCATACTGGAGGTATGATACGGCGGTCACGAGTCAAAGTATCCTTAACTCCTAGGGGGTATTTTGGGTCGCGACAGCTTTAGAGATGGGTGCCGTACCCGAAGCCAACTCAATTGCAAACTCTACTTCTCTATCTGGCGGTAAACCCGGTAAGTCTTTGGGAAAGACATCCATGAATTCCTCTACAACAGGGATACTTGTGGAATCTAGTGCTTCAGAGGTAGCAAGACTCAATGCCGTAAAACGAGCTAAGTCTTTCTTTTTCAACCCTTGGAAACGGAAAGGAGGCTCACTGATTGGTCTAAAGTTGACTACCTTCCCAAAACAGTCGACATGCCCATAATATTTGGAAAGCCAATCCATGCCTAGTATGACGTCGAAGTCTTGGAACTCAAGGATAATCAGATCAGCTGGCATCTCTCTCTGACCTACTCGAATATCACAATCTCGATAGACCTTATCAGTGATGACTGAACTACCAACAGGAGTAGCGATCGAAAAATCATGATCTAACAGACTTGGCTCCATTAGAAACTCTCGTGCAAAACTAGGTGTGGCGAAGGAGTGAGTGGAACCAGTATCGATCAACACAAGAGCGAGAAAATCATTTATCAACAATGAGCCTGAATTAATACACAAAGCTAATTTGTCAAATCATGAATGCATACATACATCATACATTATACTACATAATATTCAAAATCACTCACATAGCATCAGAACAATATTTTAACTAATTAAAAACACAAATAGACGTACCCTGCATAATGTCATCGGACGCCTGTGCATCCTGCTCCGAGGTAGCAAATACTCGACCCTGAGCTGGCTGGCGAGGCTGCTGAGGTCTAAGGCTCTGTGGTGGTCTCTGCTGGATGGACTGCCTGCCTAGGGGCCTGACTCCCTGTGGCTGAGTTGGCTGAAGCCCCTGCTAAATGCGGAGTGGGCAATCTCGGATCCGGTGTGAGACATCTCCACAATGAAAACAACCTCCAGTAATTGCCCTACACTCTCCTACTCGATGCCTCTTCCTGCACTGGCCGCATGCATCATACAACTGGGTCCCAGTAGTAGGCGGAGCCACGTGAGATGCTCGAGGGGCTGCCTGAGTAGGCCTCTGATACGGGGTAGACCTAGCAATCGGCATAGGACCTCACATCCTCGGCCTCTTATCCTGTGGACCAAACCTGCATGCTTGAATCTTCTCCCTCTTCTTCAAAAATTTTTCTGAATTTTTCTCAGCTATCAAGGCGCGTTGACACACCTCCCTACATGTTTTGAGCTGAAGTATCGAAACCTTCTCCTGAATAAAATCCTTCAAGCCTCGCTCAAACCTCTTTGTCTTCATTCTCTCCATAGCAATCAAGTGAGGAGCGAACCTAGAAAGCTCTATAAACATGGCCTCATACTCGCCCACTGACATCCTCCCTTGCTCTAAGGTAGAGAATTCAATCTCCTTCTAATCTCTCACAAACACCGGGAAGTATCTCTCGTAGAAGATGTCGAGGAACTCTCCCAAAGTCCACTCTTGTCCGGCTCGCACCTCATTCCTCTGCCTAGATGCAACCCTCCACCAATGTTCAGCTTCGCCTTCCATGACAAAGGAGGCCCATTTTACCCTCTGTTCATCGGTAGCCTCAAGCACGGAGAAAATCTTCTCTAGTTGCATGATCCACAACTCAGCAACAGCGGGATCCGTACTACCATAAAAGGCCGGAGGACTCATTCTCCTAAAAGCTTCCACTCCGTTATGTCGGGGTGGGTGAACTTCAACCTGCCTCTCTTGCCTAACTTGACCAGCAGCTAGCAATGCAGTTTGCTGAGCCATAATTTCAGCCTGTCTCCCCATGGCTACAGCAATAGCTTCCATAGCCCGACCCACATTAATCTGGGGGGTACCATCTGGAGTATCCCCATCAGTCACACTGCCTCCTCCATTCCTATTATTTCTTCCACCCCTTCTCATGCCTACAATCCTGAGAAGAAGAAAACAATTCATTTAGAGACACACTCACATAAAATTCCTATGTCTAAGCTTAATAAAAACTCAATCCTGAACAATTTTAAAGCCCTAAGTTTGATGTTGCTTCCCCAAGGTTGACATCTTCCTATATCCTATACTTAATGTCTTAGCCCTAAGGACTCTAATGCCTTGTGCTCTGATACCACCTCTGTAACGACCCCAAATTCCCACAAGGCTAAAATAGGACTTTGGAATCGTCACATTTCCTTAACCTGCTTAAAATCCATGCATACAAGGCTACTACACGAGTCTCCAAAAATGAGGATAGCAAAATTCCGATTTCATCAAACTCAAACCATCCTATACAATGGTCATCTGCCTAACAGAATAAAATCCAACATAAACAAAATGTCTAAAACCCAACTGTAAAGTAATCAAATGAGCAACATCATCTAAAAGTCTATTACAAAAACCACAACCAAACAAAACATAAACTAATAGGTGTAGACACCCAAGCCTCCGGTTAATTCTTCGGAAGGCTCACCTTCACCACCTTCTTAGATGTAAGCTTCTTCAATCCACGGCTCTGCCGTGTACTCCTGCTCTAAACCTGCCAAGACAAAGTCCGGCTGAGTACAAAGGTACTCAGTGTATATAAAATCCAACCAACAATAATAATATACCTGCACTTAGTTAGAAACATATCCAATAGCATAGTAACATAATCAGAGTGCGGAAGAATGTGTGCGCATATACATCATATCATCACCTTAACTTGTGTACTTGTGAGAATCTTAGACTTAGAAGATAATACTCTTATGAGCTGCTTATGCTTATGAGACAACGTGCTTGTGAGATGCTTATGCTTATGCACTTATTCAGATCATACAATGATGTAACATGCCGTTCTTGGTGGATACGGACCATGTCTAAGAACTCATATGGTTGGCATGCCGTTCTTGGCGGATACGGACCATGCTTAAGAATCAAATGGTTGACATGCCATTCTTGACGGATATGGACCATGTCATGCTTATGCTTATTTAGAATGTCATACTTATGCCATGCTCATGCTTGTGGTCCACATGTGTGACTTATGAGACTCTTATCTTAACATACACGTGCACATGTGCTTAAGTGTCAAAATTAACATTCGAGTTAGTAATTGCTTAGATTCCGATCTTCCACCATAGAAACTCCACTATACTGTCTCATACCAAATAGTTAGAGAATTCCCGGTTTGAGAGATTTTCCTCTAAGTTCTTACCTTCCTGACTATCAATTTCCATGCAAGTAATTAGACATACTTAACAAACAATCACATATACATATCTTATCATAATTCATATCACAATTCATAATCAATTTACCACCATTTCATAAGTGTATAATAGCATTTATCCTCTCAAGCATTTTTACAAACAACTTGGGTATGCATATTATGAATCCATTGCCCTTCTACATTTCCAACATTCCATCAAGCCATAAACCATCTATACAATCCAAATATCATCCACATCCACATATTAATCTCATCCTCCATATATTCTATCCACATTCAAATCCACATTTCCATCCACATTTCCATCAATAATTAGCTTACCTCATCGAAAATTTGGGAAAAATGCATCTAATCTCTATTCTATTATATTAACATTCACAAAACATTAAAATAGAGTTGATTAGGATAGTATATCGACCTTAAGAATCCTTCCCTTGGATTCAAAACGCTCCCGAGGTGATTTGGGGAAGCTTTCCAAGCTCTCTTTGCAAAATCCAAGCTATCTCCTTCTTCTCAAAGAAATCCCTCTCTCAAAACCCTAAGTTTTCTCTCCCTTTTTGCCAAATTAGGTTAGAAATAGGTAGAGTATTCTAATACCCCGAAATAGGATCCCTATTTATAGCCCCAACGTTTGAGGACCAAAAGACCAAAAAGCCCTTACTAAAATTCTGCAAAAACACGAAAAACCGAGCGATCGGTGGTTATGACCGAGCGATCGGTCGCCTACCGATCGACCGGTGGTTATGACTGAGCTCTCGGTCAGAAACACCCTCTCTGGAAAAATTTCCCATACAAAAAAGTTAACCAGTCGATAACTACTGATCGATCGGTTGTGGACCGATCGATCGCTACTTCTGACCGAGCAATCGGTTGGGTACCGATCGATCCTTAGCGATTGGTGCTCTGTAGAATTTGACCCGTCATACTGTTTTGGCCATAACTTTTGACTCATTCTTCGGATTTCGACGATTCAACTTGCGTTGGATTTTTTTTTCGAAAAGGAACATTTCTGGCATTTTAGAATTTTCAAATTCTCTTTCATTTATGGATCAAATTGTCCCCAAAGTTGACTGATCTGCAATTCCATCAGACAAAACATCAGAAAACCCATTTTTGACTTAGCTTAGACTAAAATATGGAAAAACATTACACATGAACCTCGAAGAGGGTTCCAATACCTTTCTAATGGTTCAAGAATCATTCACTTCTGATAAACGGTGCTAAAACTAGAGCTTCTTAAAGTTCAGGGTGTGATATGACATCCCTCCGTTTACAAGTTTGATTAAGCCTTAATCACACTATACCAATTAGATATAAATACATAAACATTAAAACATCACAAGGACTATAATACTCCTAATACTTGTAATAAAGACAAGAAAAAGATTCGGGTCTCTACAAAATCCGTATGAGTTTCCTTTTGAAATCCAAAACATATGAGTCGTATGAGTTCGTATGAGAATCAGAGTCTTATGAGTTCTTAGAGTTCCTTATGAGTTCTTATGAGTCATATGGGCCATTATAATCCATAGAGACTTTGAGACTTAGAGCACTTTGAAACTTATGAGCATGATTCTTTTGAGATCTTAACTTATGAGACTTATGAGCTTAAGAGATTTCTTAAGAGCGTAACTTTGAGCCAGACCTTAGCACCCGTGAAAATACTTAGAGTCGGGTATATAAATACCCTTCATCGAATACATAGAAGTGGGATGCCAAGATCCTTGACTAACCTTCCCATTGGCTTTATCCAGTTTCTTATGAGATTACTTTGAGCCGGATATGACATATCCTTGGATATACCCTATCCTTGACCAACCCGATGTTTGGTTTTATCAATGCTTTTGAGCTCGGTAGCTTATGAGTTCTTAGAAATCTTATGAATGTGTCAATAAATCCGTTCATATGAGAAATCATCAAGTCATGCGAGACATGTGAGCATAATTGGCATGGTAAGTATAATAGGCATATGCGCATACTAAGCCTGGAAGCATCATAGTAAGCTTAAAAAACCTTTAAACATAGAGTATAAGCATAGAGTTCTCATAATAATGATAGTTTACAAACCACATAACTTACACCCAACTCAAATCATCCAAGTCATTCAAGAACATAGAAATTTCATGGTTTTTCTTAAAAGAAGTAATACAAGGTAGAGAGTAGAGTGTGTCTACTTATGAAACCATAACAAAGTCACCTAGTAGAGAGTATCTACCTTCCACAACCAAATCCATTTGGTTTAGCGCTTTAGAATAGTTGGAGAAGCAAGAAGAGCACCTCCTTGGGTTGGAAATCCAAATAGAACACCCAAAGACCAAGGTCCAAACACTTTCTTCCTTCTTCTCTTTCTTATCTTCTCTTTCTCTCTATTTTTCTCTTCTTTGCAAGCTCGTAGGGTAGTGTAACCCTAAGGCCAAGAAAATGGGGTCTTTATAGACCTCATGGGTCTTGGTGAAACACCCAAAACACCTTAAGGCCAAAGTAAGTCGGCCACAAGGCAAAACCAACATCACCGGTCGACCAGTAGAGAGGATTGGTCGACCGGTAAAAAATCCACTCTCTATCTAAAAATTCCATACAACCCTATTCGGTTGACCGGTAAGGACTATCGGTCGACCGATAGTGGTTCGGTCGACCAGTAAGGTCATTCAGTCGACCGGTTGTTGTTCGGTCGACCGGTAGCAAAGTCGGTCGATCGGTTCCCTATATTTTTTTGCCTGTTTTCCCATTTCCAACTCGTAGAGTATTTCACATACTCTTAGCTTGAATCCATAGCTCAACTAGGGCACCTTACACCCATACTTGGAACACCCCACTATTACACAACATCATCATACTTAGGATCCTACAAAACCCTCATTTAATAAATCAAATACCAAGGTCACATAGAAGACCTTGGCTTAAACATACCTAGTGCAAAGGCACTATTCACTAGAATAGTGATTCCAAGATCCGGGGTTCTACATTACACCTCACTTGTGATAACTGAGCTACCGAGGGGAGTGGCAATGGACAACTCACTATCTAGCTGAATCGAATTTGATGGAACCTAGGGCAAACCTAGGTGTGACGAAAGAGTGAGTTGATCCCATGTCAATCAACACGTGTGCTAGACAGCCGTTTATCAATAATGATCCTGAGCTCATAAATAACTAAGTGTCAATTTAGTATATCATAATTTAAATCATACAATGTATATAATTTCATAAGATCATAGATATACATATATAATATCATATTTCTACAAGTATAATATCATACAATCAGTTTGTAACATGTAAATAATTCTACTTAATTAAATTATAAGTCATACGTATCCTGGACCACATCATCTGAGGCTAGAGCATCTTGCTCTGAGATGGCAAAGACTCTCCCCTGAGAGTTCTGGCAAGGAGGTTGAGGAGCCTATTGAGTCTTTGGCACCAGAGGAGGCTTTTGCTGTGGTGCCTGCCTAGTTGGAGGCATGTTTCCTTGCATCTGGGACTGTTGAGTTGCTAGTTGTGATCACTAAGGGCAATCCCTAATCTGATGTCCCAAATCACCACATTGAAAACACCCACCAATAAGAGTGCGGCATTCCCTAGCCTTGTGCCTTTTCCCATAATGTACACAAGTCTCAAGCACTACTGGAGGGGTAGGCTGGGCAGGACGGTTGAATAATGCAGTAGTCTGGGTAGGGCAAGGGGCAGGTGTAGGCCTCTGAGTATTCTACACCAGTCTAGTAACCAGATATGGGGCAGGCCTGACCCTCTTCTCTGGTTGCACTGGCCCACTGGTCTAGCCTCTAACTATTCTTCTGTCCCTTATGTTATTGTCCCTCCTCTTGAAGAACTCCTTAGAATTCTTCTCCGCTATCTTAGCCTTGTTCACTATCTTTCCAAAGGTTCATAGTTGTAGTATGGAAACCTTGTCTTTGATGAATGCCCTTACACCCCTTTCGAACTTTCTGACCTTCATATTCTCATTCGAGATTAGTTGAGGTGCAAATTGAGATAGTTCAATGAACTTTGCTTCATATTCTATCACTGTCATCTCTCCTTGTTCCAAGGTGAGGAACTCAATTTCTTCCCGTTCCTTGATGAATGTTGAGAAATACTGCTTGTAGAACAAGTCCAGGAACACTGCCCATGTCCATGGCTGCCCTTTCCTTGTAATGTCTCTCTGCTTTACTGTAGCTCACCACCAGTGCTCAACTTCCCCTTCTATAACAAATGAAGACTAATTAACCCTCTGTTCATCTGTACACCAGAGCACCCTAAAAGTCTTCTCCAATTGCATGATCTATGCTTCAATCGCCATTAGAGCAGTAGTACCATAAAACGTTGGGGGCCTCAGTCTCCTAAAAGCTTCAATTCCTACAGTATGATGTACAGGAGGAGGAGCTGTTGATGGTGCATGTACTTCTGCATGTTTAGGTGCAGCTACAACAGGTTGCCTGGCTACAAGGAGTGTCATCGTTTGGGCAATGGACCCCAAAACCTGTGTCAAGTCTGGCTGGTCATAACCCTCTGGATGTCCTTCTCCAATACCCCTTCTAGTGTTCCCCCTAGTATTGTATCCACGACCTCTGCCACCGTGTCTCATTATGATAATCCTAAGAGCAAACGCTAACTATAAGTTTAATCTTGGAAACAAATTTAAATTTATCACTAAAATTCATACAAGCAAACAATGACAAGTCCAATCATCTAATGACTCATCTTAGTATAAGGTATTGCTAAACTCATGCCCTACCTAACCTAATGCCTTTGCTCTGATACCACCTTTGTCGCGCCCCAAAACCCCACCTACGAGAATGTGAGATCTTGGCAAGTGACTTACTTATCAAACCATCCTATCAGGAGCATTTAAGACATATAAAAATACGAACCTAAAAATTTCTTCAATTAATAAAATAAATCAATCCATGATCCATAACTGCAACTGAAAATAATAAGATCCTGATCATCCATCGTGATCCTAAACCATCAAACTAAACTAAATATAAATCCAGAATAACTCCAATTACCATTTTTTTTATTAAATCAACAATGAAAAAATTCGGTGAACCTCAAATCCGATGTTTGAGTTGAGAACTCACAAGATCAAGGGGATAGTTAGGTCTCCCTATAAGTCTATCTATCCTTTTTTTTATGATTTAACACTTAAGTTATTAATTAAAGGATAATGAACTTAAGGTGCGGAAATAGAGAGAAACATGCAAACCATAACACAAGGATTTTTACGTCCAAACCATTCCGGGCAAAACCACGGGACCTATTCCAACAATGAGAATCCACTAAGACAAAGTCAACAAGAACTTACAAGACTCGAACTTGACTCCTTCGGACTCGACACTACGATCCTTCAGTTCTTAGTCCTCCACGCCTCGAAAAGTCATCACGTACTCACAAGTCCCGTGATCAACCGCAGTTGCTCATACTTCTCTTTGTGTCTCGAAAACAACTACGATCTTCCGATCGATCTCCGTCAATGATGGCTTCGGATTCCACCGACCAAATCACACATCCACTATCCTTCTCGGATCAATCTCCTTCGCAAAGGCTCCAGAACACTCCGGCCAAGTTGTTTTATCTAGAATGGGTTGATGGTTTGATAAAAATCAAAACCTAGATGGACTCCTTCAATGGACAAGTCCAAGTAAGGTATAATGGAGCTTTTTGGCTTGCAAACTCTAGGTTGAAAGCAACTAACAAAGGAGAGGAGAACAATTAGTTTCCAGAGTTTTTAAGAACTCTAGAGATAGTTAAAAACCCTCTCTAAACTCTCCCAAAGTTGTGCTCCAAGTACTAGAGGGGTTCATACTTTATAGAGAATCAAAAACTTGGTTTAGAAGTCGCTAAAAGAGTTAAAAAAACCAAAGAGGCAAGGAAAAAAACGTTTTAAAAATTTTTCCTATATCAGGGTTGACCCTGGGAGACACTTGGGTTAACCTAACTCCCAACTTCGGTTGACCAAAAGGTCCTCCAGGGTCAACCTCCACTTTTTCCATCTTCTGTATTTTTTCACCATACAAAAGCCTCCCATATCATGGTCGACCCTAAGTGGTCAGGGTCGACCTTGAGGTATAAACTTGTTTTTTAAAACTCGTTTTTAGCTCTTACACACTTCATAAAAGTTGTAGCTCTTTTTGACGTGGTCGATTTGATATATTATGGAGTAAAATCCGAGCTACAGTTTGGGAGATATGTCACCTACAAGCAACCTTGGTTTTTTGAGAAATTTCACAATTTTAAACTTGTTTTGCACTACATATCTCATCACCTAGGGTCCATATGATTAGTCTAAGATCATTACCACCTATGATATCATATTAGGTTTATTCTAAGACAATTCCCACCTAAGGTAACATGGTATTTAGGTCACTTACCATCCTATGAGTGATCCGAAGGAAATGATCAACCGAGTCTTCAACCGGTCTTCAACTTCACTTGTCGTGGATGCTTGAAGGCAATGATACAAGATACTCACCTAATCACCTAGACTAACTTGTTTTGACACCGGAATAAGCCAACACATAAAACATGGACTTTACAATCTCCCGCTTTGGCAATTCCGTGGCAAAACCAAACTGAAGTACATGACTTGACACAAACTCACCCAAACACATCAAAACGATGAATTAGGGTATTACATGACTCCAACACTATTACATGACACCAATTAACACATCATCTTAAATGAAGACACTAAATCTCTTGTCAAGTAAAATTTATCTGCTGCAACCCTACACCTGCATATACTCATAAACAAAATACCAAGTGAAGCATGTATGAAATATGAAAATACATAAACATATGTATTGCAAGGAATGTACTAAACTTGGAAGCTTATTCCCAATATTCTTCCCTTTTTTGGCACAATTACCAAAGGTAATCATGCCAATATCACAAAAAATATGTCAATTTAACACATGTAAAATATCAAGGCAATCACAGTACAACCAATCAAATGCAGACAATGCGGGGACTAAAGAGCGGGAAACAATCATAGAAATATAAAGCACAAACTCCCCCTCAACAACTCAACTTAATCTTCTCCCCCTAAGATCAAGGACACCACCAAAATCAGGGCACTTAAGTTAGAAAGGCCCATGACAACCAAAAAGAAAACACATAATAATATTACAAAAAAATATCATGTGCCACACAAAGATGCATAAAAACATTCCAAGCAGTAGTAATTTAAAATTGCAAGTCCAATGAAGAACATGATTAATTAGTCTGACTAAGGATACACATCTAACTAAATCTCACAAAATGCTAAAGCATATCCAATTCACTTAGTTACATTTAGTGAACAGTTCCAAAGTGAAGCAATATGTGTGCAGTGGTGGTCTGAAAAGATACTAGAAGGGGACTCCCAGAGACATAAATCTTAGAAGTCAAACCTAGTTAGATCTAGATATGCTGATTTTTTACATTTTGGTGAAACTTTATCCAATTTATTTGACTCATTATTTTTCTTTTACTATTGGTCAAATACCTCCGAACTTGGTAATATTTTTTTTTGATGTTCTTTATCTGAACATATCTTTTCATGCAATGATGACTTTCACACTATCTAGGTAGGTAGTCCTAGCTATTAGCAGCAGACGCTTTCACTCTAGTGACCCAGATAGATACCTACTATCCGCCTAAGTAGCCATTTCATACTATTTGCATCCAATAGTGATTATCACACTATCCTAGTAGGTAGCCCTTTTCATTACAATAATTTTTTACTCATGGAGGATATAGAAAATGGGGATGACAAACAATATGGTCATTCTAGATTGGTTATCCTGGGTTACACTTTTGGGATAAGACATACACCTACAGATTGGAAAATATACCTCTCAATAAAATCAGTCAGAGTGCATGTGACAGTGCAAAGCATACACACATGAATAAGTCTCTAACTGTGCAAGATAAAACTAGTCTAATTTTCAACCTAACCAAGAGACTATGAAGGTGATATATCCTTAATCAGCAACAAACTCATGTTCAACCCTGGACAAGTATAGAAATAAAGATCACACAAGAAATGCAGATCATGCAAGTCAAACAAGGGCAACATGACAAAAATCTTTTTAGATTTTATAGTTTTTCAATGTTTTTGGATTTTTCAAAATAAAGAAAACAGAAAAACAAACCAAAACAAATATCAACTAGTAAAAAAAATAGAAAATCTACTAGTATACACAAGCAGCATAGCACTAGGACAAGATACATCAATACTAGCACACCCTAGGCTATGACAAACACGGGCTAAGTGAAGCCCTTCAGGTCTTCCTTTCTCACCCAAATGATTTTAGCAGTTTGATTGACCATTTGGTCTCTAACTGTTTTATTTGAGGTATGTATGACCTTTTGCCTCTTCCTTCTGTTCCTCCTTTTCTAGGATTGAGTCCTAGTATTATGGTGGGCATTATGGTTCTCCCCGCTACCTCCTCTATATCTAGCATGAGGAGTGTCATGACCTCCACTAGGATCTCAACTCTCCTTTGAAGATTCTCATTAAAATTATGTTGGTTTGTTGAACCATGATTGGGCATTCTTCGAAGTTTAGGACATCGAGGCTTAATATGACCCTTCACTCCATAGTTATGACATGTAGAGATGAATTTTTGAGTTGAAGGGTCCTTCCTATTTTCAGGAGGGTGCCTTTTAGCACCAGGCTCAGTGTTCGAGGTGGATAGAGTTTCCTTCACATCTCCACACCTCTGATTTTGCTCAAGATTAGCCAGCTTGATTTCTAGACTTGTCTTTTCATCAAGACAAACATTCAAATCAGATTCAAGAAGCTGAGTCTTGACAAGGAGGGAAGCCTTCTCTTCCTTAAGCTGTGACACAAGAGTTCTCAACCCTGAAGCCACTTGGTCTAAGACATCTTTTCCATTTCAATAGATTTAACCTTTTTGGTCATGAAAAATTGAACCTTTTTCAGCTTTAGGCATTCCTGAAATAGTTCATCATAGGCTGCCTCGAGGTCTCCCTCAGAATCTGAGTTATTCTGACTCTCGTCATCCTCCTCACCATCACTACAATGTTTGTTACTCACAGCATTTGAAGAAGATTCTTCAATCCTAATTAGAGATGCAGTGAAGGCTACATAATCCCTAGTCTCCTCACAAGAAGAACTATCTGATTCATCAGATACAGATTCACTGTCATCCCTTGCCTTGCCCTTAAATGTTTTCTTATTAGAGCACTCAACGGCAATATGGCCGCCTTAGCCTTGACATTCATAGCATTGAACACTTTGGGATTTCTTGTCCACATTTTAAAGATGTTTTTTGTTTTCAAAGTGCTTGGACTTAGGCTTCTCAAAAGATTTTTGTTCTTTTGTATTAAATCTCTTATTAAGTTTCAAAATTTTTCTGAATTTCTTTGCAAATAAAGCCAACTCTTCTTCATCATCCTTAGAGTCATTATCTCAACCATCTATGGATTCCTTGACGGATTTCAAGGCAATGGATTTTGGTTTCTTAGATGAGTTTAGATTTAACTCATAGATTTGGAGAGAACCAACCAACTCTTTGATTTTGAGAGCATCAACATTTTTACTCTCTTCGATGGTGGTAACCTTCGATCGAAATTTCTCAGGTAAAGATCTCAAAATTTTTCAAACAAGTTTGGACTCAGGAATTGTTTCTCCTAGATTGAAACTAGAATTAACAATGTCACTCAGATTTGCATAAAACTGTCAAAGGTTTCATTATCATCCATCATCAACTTTTCAAACTTAGAGGTAAGCAATTGAAGTTTGGAGATCTTGACAGTTGTAGTCCCTTCATGGGTAATTTGAAGAATGTCTCATGCCTCATTTGAAGTGTCACATTTAGAAATATGCCGAAATTCTTCGAGTGTGACAGCGGTAAAAATTGCATTTAGACTCTTACTATTCCATCCACAACTTTCAAGTTCTACATTGGTTCATTCAGAAGAAGGTTTAGGGATGATTTGGTTATCTATGGTCTTTGTTAGATGGGTCTAACCTTGTTCAATGGGGATCCATACTCTCTCATTTAATGATTTTAGAAACGCTCTTATTCGAGCTTTCCAATAGGCATAATTATTCTCATCAAATAATGGGGGACAAGAGATGATTCCTCCCTCTTTGTAGATTCATATTCACCGAATACAAGATCATATTCACTAAAAAAATTAGTGAACCCGCTTTGATACCAATTGAGAAAATTTGGTGAACCTCAAATCCGATGTTTGAGTTGAGAACTCACAAGATCAAGGGGATGGTTAGGTCTCCCTATAAGTCTGTCTACCCTTTTTTAATGATTTAACACTTAAGTTATTAATTAAAAGGATGATGAACTTAAGGTGCGGAAATAGAGAGAAACATGCAAACCAAAACATAAGGATTTTTACGTGGAAACCCTTCTGGAAAAAACCATGGGACCTAGTCCAGTAATGAGAATCCACTATGACGAAGTCAACAAGAACTTACAAGACTCGAACTTGACTCCTTCGGACTCGACACTACGATCCTTCAGTTCTTAGTCCTCCACGCCTCAAAAATTCATCACGTACTCATAAGTCCCGTGATCAACCACAGTCGCTCGTACTTCTCTTTGTGTCTCGAAAACAACCACGATCTTCTGATCGATCTCTGTCAATGACAATTTCGGATTCCACCGACCAAATCACACATCCACGATCCTTCTCGGATCAATCTCCTTCGGAAAGGCTCCAGAACACTCTGGCTAAGTTTTTCTAACTAGAACGGGTTGATGGTTTGATAAAAATCAAAACGTAGATGGACTCCTTCAATGGACAAGTCCAAGCAAGCTATAATGGAGCTTTTTGGCTTGCAAACTCTAGGTTGAAAGCAACTAACAAAGGGGAGGAGAACAATTAGTTTTTAGAGTTTTTAAGAACTCTAGAGTTAGTTAAAAACCCTCTCTAAACTCTCCCAAAGTTTTGCTCCACGAACTATAGGGGTTCATACTTTATAGAGTATCAAAAACTTGGTTTAGAAGTCGCTAAAAGAGTTAAAAAAAACTTAAGAGGCAAGTAAAAAAATGTTTTAGAAATTTTTCCTATATCAGGGTCGACCCTAGGAGACACTTGGGTTAATCCAACCCCCAACTTCAGTCGACCGAAAGGTCCTCCAAGGTCGACCTCCATTTTTTCCATCTTCTGGATTTTTTCACCATACAAAAGCCTCCCATATCAAGGTTGACCCTAAGTGGTCAGGGTTGACCTTGAGGTATAAACCGGTTTTTAAAAACTCATTTTTAGCTCTTACACCCCTGATGAAAGTTGTAGTTCTTTTCGACGAGGTCGATTTGATATATTATGGAGCAAAATCTGAGCTACGGTTTGGGAGAAATGTCACCTACAAGCAACCTTGGTCTTTGAGAAATTTCAAAATTTTAAGCTTGTTTTGCACTACATATCTCATCACATAGGGTCCATATGATTAGTCTAAGATCATTACCACCTAAGGTATCATATTAGGTTTATTCTAAAGCAATTCCCACTTAAGGTAACATGGTATCTAGGTCACTTACCATCCTAGAGTGAGCCGAAGTAAATGATCAACCGAGTCTCCAACCGGTCTTTTTCGGTCTTCAACTTCACTTGTCGTGGATACTTGAAGGCAATAACACAAGATACTCACCTAATCACCTAGACTCACTTGTTTTGACACCGGAATAAGCCAACACATAAAACATGGAATTTACAAACTACTACTAATAAAACAAACTCAATAATAAGACCATCTATCAAGATTGTGTTCCTCTTCGGGATGATCACCTTCATGTTCCCCTATGTATTCATCTTCTTCCCACGGTTCGGGTGCACAAATATTAAAACCAGAACTTGTCGACAACAAAGTTATCGGCTGAGTAACAATTATTCTGCGTATATAACAAACGATAATAAGTAATATATTAAACATTAACTTACATGCATTTAACAGTTCAACTTCAGTTCACATAAATAAATCAGAGTGTGGAAAAACGAATAGGTACATTATGTCATTTACTTTCTTTTCTTATTTTCTTACTCTTCTTACTTTTCATACTTTCATACTTTATTGTTTTTATGAAAAACACATAAACATGCATCGAGTAATAAATTAAAATACCGCTTAACCTTATATGGAAAGGGGTTACTATATTTTACTTTACCAAGATACCACCCTTCATACATTATCTGGCACGGACGGCTTAATACATTATCCGGTTAGACGGTTTACTTACTTTGGCATACTTATCGTCTTTTTAATGGTATTCGATGGTGCAAAACATAAACATGCATTATTGCTTTCGTGTGTCTTTCTTTCTTACTTAATTTGCTTTTGGTCTTACTTGTAATCTTATTTGTGCCCTTAATTTCATCTTCATATATGTGCATATTTTTCATTGGTGAGTGCACGGTGATATACCCTTAGTTAAATTATACATAGATTAATAGTCAAGGGCCATAGGAAATCTCATCATAGCATCCCATTCCACTATGTTAACCAGACCTAGGCAAGCTTGACTCTCATCAAAGGTTCTTTTACCCAATTATATATCACGTATAAAAACATAAAATAAACACATAACAACTTTCATATTTTCAATAATTTAACAAAAATTTAATCACATTTTATTTGCAATAGGCTTAAGTCACAATCTAATTTAAATATCGAAAACTCCCTTTTAAATCGAGATCAATATCATAGTTATACCACATAATTTATTGATTATAATTCTCATAGAATATATATTCACAAAAGCACACTAATATGTACCCTAATCTCACAAATAGTCTTTATCAATCATTCAATTCCTTTATATATTCCATTCCACTCGATACATTCATCCCATACTCCTCATATATCCGCATATATTCATTATAAATTCTCAATCCCCTTGTTGAAGCATAAACAAAGTAATAACATGATTATTCACATCCTAATTTAATGATTCATGAACAATAAAGCAGGAACAATAAAAATGCATAGATCTTACAAATTTTTATGTTCTTACTTAGATCTACCTCTTTTAGTTCATATTTTAGATTAATATTCAAGATATGGAAAACTAGGTTCGTTTTTTATCTCTCTTGACCGCTTCCTTACGATCTATCGCTTACGATAAGGCTCGATCTCGATATTCAAGCCTCCTTCCTTTTTTTGATAGAAACCTTGAACTCCTAAGGTTTCTCCCTTTGATCTCTCAGAAAACTCTCAATTTTCCTCTCTTTTAGGTTTAGAAGCCTATAGAAACCCTAACTCACAAGTTAGAGAGTTATTTCTAAAGTTTGGGAACCCGAGGGAGTTAAAAATTGCAAAATCGTGCAACACAAGACAAATTCCTGAGTTGGGTGATCGATCGTTGCCGGTAGACGATCGATCGGCCAATGCACCAATCTTCCATTTTTTTAAAAAAAGTCTTTTGCTACTTTTTATTTTTCTTTTATTTCTTGCAATTTATTTATAAAAAGAGATAAATTGAATGAAATAAATGAGTTTTCTTATTCGAGATTTTACACATAAATTTCTCATTGGATTAATGCATAAAATCAGCATATTTTATCTAGAAAAATTAAATCACATATCATGAAAATGAGGAATTTAATTCGGGTCCTTACACCCCCGTCCTTTAAACTGAATGTATCCCCCTACAATAAATTCCAGGCTCCACCCTTGTGAGTGTTTAAAAATGGGGCATGACCCAATTTTAAATGAAAATAGCTCTGTACACTTCCTCTACCAAAGGCTCAGCGATCGGCTCCTGCTCTATACTTGCCGACAATAACAGGTCGACTGAGTATTGAAAACACTCGCTCCAGCGGATAAACTGTGACGCCCCTTATATTTTTAGAAATAAAATATTAAGTATATAAATGTTAGCCTATAGTTTTCACCTATGATAACTCAATAATGTATGATTTTTTGTATTACTATTCTCTTTGAGTTTATGTGAATGCGTATACTAGAGCATTAGCAAGTCATTTAAGGTAAAGCTGAAAAGGCTCTTTGGATCAAGTTGGATCATATTGATTATAATGAAAGATCATGTCCAAGGCCAAAGTCAGTTGGATCAAGCTCAAGTGAAATCCTCTCAAGATCAAAGCTAGAAGAATTTTGAAGACTTCAGAAGGTTATTAGTTTTTTTTAGTTTTGAGAGAATGCTTTAGGATTTATGTCAGAAATCCTCACAGTTTTTGATTAATCGCTCGATACTTAAGATTTACCATAGTTACCATTAGACCCAATTGCATATCATTCTAAAGAACCTAAAACATGATAAAATCATGACTAAGATAAAGAAAAACCAGGAAATCATGTCTAGCGCAATTGGTTAAGTAAAGATGAGATTACCGAGAAAATAGAGTAATCTCTCGACGAAACAGAATAGTGAACATGGTTTCGTTGACAAAACTGGCCGTCAAGCCACTCTTGTCTATTTATGTTCCAATCTCATTGGCAAATTCAAATGCTCACCCAATCTCGTCAATGAATCCTCATGCGGGACACTTTTTTCCCTGAACTATGTTAACGGCTATTTTTTAATGGCCATTCTTTGCGCCCATTGTGCCTCCCATGGCATATTGTTGTAGGGCAAATAATAGGAATGAATTTGAACTAAAGAATACTCCAAACTTCCAATAATTTATTTTCATCACTGCCAAAGCTTAGATTTCAAAATCCTTTGAGTTGAACCAGAAACCCCACAGAGTCTTATTGTCCCCTTGAGCTATTTTTAACCCTTTTTTGGAGAGCTCTTAGAGACTGCTTGAAAGTGACTCTAGTAGCTTGTATTAGAAGTAAATCAGATTGTAACCATTCTCCTTGAATGTATGTGAAAAGCAAGAATCGGTGGATTCTTGCTCCTCTAGAACGGGGAGTTTTGTAGATTTTATCTCTACCCTAAGAGATTGGGAAAGTCTGTCACTATACCCAAAAGTGGACTAGTCTAGGGAGGACTAGTTCCCTTGCAAGGTTTGATCTCAACCAGAAAAGAGATGCAAAAAAAAAGGTTTGATATTCGCCTAGAAAAGATCGGCGGAAATTGAAGAAATCGTAGTGAATCTTGAGCGAGGAAGCTTAAGCTGGTTTTCCCGAACCTCAAGACAAACATCCTTAGTGTTATTTCATCTCTTACCTTCTCTTTAAACTTTATGTTTTGCTTATTTCTATATAAATTGTTTTGAATTCTATCCCTGTTTATTTGAAATGCACAGTCGCTTAATGAATTAGGAAGAAATTTGAATTGCTATATCCCTATTCACCCCCTCTCCCTAGGGTCCAATCTTTGGCAGCATATATTGATAAAAGGCATTATCTATTATGCTTAGTAATTATTTTATACTTGTAATTCCTATTAACTAGTTTAAGCATATGTTTTAAAGGGTTAAATATTGCTTAATTATATGCTTATCTACTATTATTAACCAGTATATACCTCCTCACATGTGATAAGGCTAGATTACGTTAGGCTCGGACTCTGACAAGTGACCACATCCTAAAATGGAACATCCAGTGCAATTCAGGAAAAGCTGGAAATTGTTACTAAACTAGCATGGTAATCATTGGTTTAGATGATGATTTAATCATGTATGAGTTAATAGTTATCAGAGGGATGATATGAGGTAAAGTGATCACTTACTGCTGCTCTCCATCTCTCCATCATTGGTTGCAATACGGATGATGCACATGACAAAGTGCACTTGTCAATGCCCTTGTTGGACTCCAGGATTAAATCCAAGGTTATAGCTAATTTAAC
>CM026555.1:6987797-7049418 GCA_015143295.1 Tetracentron sinense | reverse complement strand
AGGTCGTTACGTCATATGTGAAGGGTATGCTGGTTGTCAAGTGCAGGTTACAACCCGAGCCAAAGATTAGTCCTGGTAGCCTAAAGATAGGTCCATCACCAAGGTTGTCCCAATAGACGCGGATTAGGCCCGATAGCCCGGTTTGGGCCCGAATCGAAGGGTACGCCCGGTAGGCTAAGAGATTAGGCGCGGTAGGCCAAAAGGGACGTTTTACCTAACGTTTAAAAGTTGCTAACCAGGTGAAAAGACCAAAGTCCCGTTTTTCTGGATCTCTTTTTGCCTTTGATGTTTTTGGAATTTGTCCAAATTTTTCTATTGGGTTCAAGAGCCCTTTAACCATGGTAAAAATTAACAGGTGCATTAACCCAGTTCAAGGTCCTGATCTGGTCAAGGTGGCCCAGGTAGCATGGCTATGTCCTAGAATGACCCTCCTCATATGTCTGGAGCCCTTTGCAAAGCTCAAATAACAAAAATACAGGATGCGGTAGAGAGTTCACCGTCATTTCCAACCATTTCCATTAACTTTGCTTGTCAAGGGTTAGGGTTTAGGGGGTGAACCATCCGTCCTAACCCTTAATGTTTGAGAGGGGACTCTCCCACTTGTCCCGTGCCTGTTGGTCCCGGTGACATTGGATCTAGATGGGCACCGTTGATCCATCTTTGCCTGTAACAAAAACCAAAATGGCGGTAGAGCTGTCTATCCGCCATTATACTGACAATTCTCCTTTCGATTGGATGTTTTTAAACCTATGTTTTAGCCCCTAGGTGTAGCCTGGAATTACTACGGTTAAAAAGGGAGGTCCTAGGGACCTAAAACAAACCTTGGAATGGACCGAGCTGCCCCCCATAGGGTGCTAGGGCTACTGAAACAATATTTCCGAATGGGCGGTACTAGTGTTTAACCGTCATTCCTGTATTTTCGAGAAAAACCTGGAGGTGGTTCCCACTCCTGGACAACCAGGACCACCCAGGACCCTCAGGGTAGAGATCCCCCAGGAATATCAGGGGGTGCCATGCCCGTATGGGGGTCGGAACCAAGTTTGTTCCTCCGAGGGTTCAATCATCATGCCCATGAAGAAGCATAGGGACCTCTGTCCTTAGGTAATGACTTGGAAACAAACGAGATAGAGGCCCCTTGGCAATAGGACAAAGCTTATAGAGGTGAACTAATAAGATGAAGGGGTTAGTGGGATCCTACCAGCTGACTCACCAATTGTAGGGACTGACGCACGATAGTGAGGCTGAGGAAGCCGGGGGTGGCTCCCGAGATATGTCTGGGTCGGCTCATGTTAGAGGACTAAGTTTGGGCAACTCCTAACCTCGGTTGACATACTTTCTACAGAGCTTCACATTGGGATTTTGGATGGAATTCAAGCTTAGAAGACGGGTGTTATTATAGGTTCAAAGGACCTAGGTAGTGAGGGATTCCAAGGGGGTAGCCAATATGAAGGGGAATCCAGAAAAAAACTGTTATGCGAATCCTAATATCCCGAGGACTTTACCCATAGAAAGTCCATATTACTAACTCAGTATAAAAATTACCTCGGTGAATGTTGACCCCCCAACACCTACCCTAGGATTAGGGGAAGCGTGTTGACGAGATACATGACTGATAACCCATCCTGCAAAAGAGCAGTCGCGCATGCAAAGCGGAAGCCAATACATAACACATGAGCCAAATATCTATCTCATATAATATATGGTAAAAAGATCACAAGTTATGTACGACATCAAAAATAGGGTGGACAGGTCCCACAATGCAAATATACAAGTATGACACTCTTCACGCCCACGCCGATCAATGTCTGCTAAAACATAATCTAAGGCCACTTGTCCCCCCTCCCGCCAGGCTGAGAGTTTGTCCGAGGTACCAATCCTCGATGTCACTTCCCTTTCCTCCAGCGTGACCAGGGAGCACATTGTCAACGAGACCATCCTCTCCACTAATTATCTGCTGACATAACGTACGACTGAGTATATGAAACACTCCAGCGGTACACTACTAACCAACAATCCACATCATAGTTGCATAACATAACGTAGTCAAAGTATAAGCATTGATAGACAACAAGTAATTGCGATATCATGACATGCTTGAATCATAATCGCTAAAACATCGGTAAGCGCGGGTATTTCCTTGTCTTGTTTCTCTAGTCTTAATCAGTTTCAGTGCTTAGAAACTTGTCTTGTCACTTGGCTTGTTGCTTGCCTTGTACTTTTGAAAACTGCTTGCATAACATAAGATGTCATGCATGTATGTTTGCCATTAACATTATATGCACAATGCTTGCTTAGCTTGAAGTTAACATGCTTGCTTGCATGCATCTTGGGATGTTAGTGCCCTTGAACCAACATAATGAAGTCGGGAAACTCAAATTTAACGTGAGACTCCCTCAGAGAAAACATGTCAACACTTTGAAGGCGGGAGGTATAACTCCTTTCAGCCGAAAATGCAATAAAGCAACTTGAAGTCAATGCAAGCACACCAGTCAATAGGAATAGCATGCTTGAAAGTACACGAACATCTTACTTGTCCTTAGTACAAATGAGATAGACATACCCGAGGGTATGACCTAACCTTTCTACCAACCCGTAACTTTTTGGCCTTGTCATGGTGTTCGAAATACGAGTCATTTAATCCTTGGTTTTCTTTGAAAATCAAACTCGGTGTCATGCTTAAAATCCTAATCATGATACTATTGCGTGCTGCTATAGGACCGGTACAATTTAAAAGTTGGTAAGGAACTAGCAGCGAGCACACAATTGATTGAGAGCAAGTAAATCTACAATCATGCATTCTAGAAGGTGAGTAATCTACATATCAGGTATTCTAGAAGCAGATAAGATTCATTTCAATCCAACATATCATGGTGTTCTATAATGTGTAAATATCCTTCTTATTTCTCATCCCTTTTTCGAACCATCCCATGACAGCCATCATAACATCATCTCATATCAGGGTACATTTATAGAAAGCAATAAATTAAATAAGCATAGCATAAATGAGAAATATTGAAAAATTGGGGGAATAGGGGCACCGACCTCTCAATGTGGAAGAAATCGTCAGGCAAAAAAGGTCGATGACACATCATTGTTCATTAAAATATATAATAGCTTGGAGGAAAGTGCTAATCCGCACTTAACCTTCTGCCTTGAACTTGAAGAATCCAAGTTGGGGATGATCTAGGCTCACTCAAACTGATCCAACTCGCGCCTTAAGAGAATGAAATCCTCTCTCTCCAATCGTCCTAAGGTCTCTCTTTAGGTTAGGTCACAAACCCCAATTGTAAGATCCCATTAAAGCAAAGGTGAGAACCCCTAAAATGTCCGAAATAAATCCGGGGTTCGTGACCTACGATCGGTTTCGTACACCAGCCCTATCTACCGAATCGTTCGTAGATCTGCCATGATCCCTCGTAGTGCCCATTTTAGATCAAAACGGATTACAGGAGTTCGGACATTATTCGAAATTTTTAATGATCCATCGAGATTTTCTACGATCGACTTTGTAGCTCGACCTACGTTGTATTCGTAGAGTCTGACGATTACTTATAATCCTTGTAAATTTTTCTAGATTCATACTTTAGTAGTTGACCAAACTGTTGACTACTCGTTTTATCACAGATTTTTGAATTATCAACTTGCGTATGGACTCATCTATCGAAGGGGAATGAACTTTTCGTCAAATGGACACCTCCTAATTCTGAGTTCCTCTATTTACTCTCAAGCCAAATGTCTATAAAGGCAAGTGTTTAAGAATTACCATTTTTGATCACTTAGTGGTAATTTTATCTCTAAATCCTTCACCTCAACAATCAAAAGCTTAAGAAAACACTCTTAGGGCTTTAATATGTGTCATAACATATCATTTGGGTCCGGGGTTCTATTCCTCCTCCCTTACAAAAAATTTCGATCCTCGAAATTTGGACGATACCCCCCAGTACAAAACAACAACATTACATAGCAAAACATAACACTATTCATGCAAACAACTCCGGGTAATTTTGCTTTGGAACTTCGGCCCCTCACGCTCCCATGTGGCCTCTTCCTAATATGATGTTGCCATTGTACGAGTACCAATGGAATTTTCTGTTGAGCGCAACACTTGATCTCTCCGATCCAAGACTTAATCAGCCTTTTTCTCCTAGTATGCAATCCTCTCGGATTGTCCAACGGCTCTGCATGGTCGATCCACGGGCGAAGGATCGAGATGTTGCATTTCGGAGCATCGATACATGAAAAACATTGTGGACGTGCGGCCTCATACGAATAGGCAAAGAAACCGATAAGACGCCACTTCACCGACTCTATGATAATTTCAAACGGGCCAACATACCGAGGACTGAGCTTGCCCCTCTTTTGCGAACCTCCTGCTTCCCTGGCTAGGACGATATCTTCCACAAATGACTTCATCCCAACCTGGAATTCCAAGTCTCTACGGCGAGTGTCCGCATAGCTCTTCTGACGATCCGTGGGTAAGCTTTCAAATCGATCCCGGATGATCTTTGACCTTATGCCCAAAGCATGTCTCGATGATTTGGTTCACCTTCTCGGTCTGCCCATCCATCTGTGGATGAAAGGCGGTGCTAAAGTCTAGTCATGAACCCATGGGGCTCTGAAAACTCCTTCCAGAACCTGGATGTTAGAATCTTGAATCCCAACAATCAGATTACAATACTGACTATCACCCCGTGCAAACAACCACTTCCTGATATACAATACTGCTAACTGGTTTCGAGTTGAACGTAGTCCGATAGGGTAAGAAATGTGCAGAATTCGTCAACGGTTCCACCACCACCCATATTGCATCTGTAGTTCTTTGCCGTCCGTAAGCAAATCCAACAATGAATTCCATGAAGATGTTCGCCCCCGTTTTCACTCTGGAATAGGGAGAGACTATAATAGACCCCCCGGGCTCATGTGCTCTACCTTCACTGCTGAAAACACCAACACTGGGATTCATACTCTGTAACATCCCTCTCTCATATTCTGCCACAAAGTGCCCTTTGGTTCTGGTACATCTTCGTACGCCCCCGGATACCTGTATACTTGGAACGGTGGGCTTCTTTTCCCGTTCCAAAATCTCTCTATCTGGAGATCTACACCACCAGACACAAATCCTACCCTTGAACGGTGATTCGCGCCCCATCACCGTTCGTGGTGAACTCACCACTTCCTTTGCTAACAGTCTTGTCACGGAAAGTAACCAACTCGGCATCCGCTACTTGCAACTTCCGGATCCGATCTAATGATGCATAGCGGCTTCACCGTGGTATTTTGCCAAGGTTCGAGGCATCCTCCAACAACTTTCATTCTCAACCATCATATGTGCAAGCCCATGTGGATTCCCTACGCAATGCAGCCACCACCACGTTGCTTTACCCGGGTGGTATGGGATAGAGCACTCATTTTTTGGTTCAAACAAACATTTACACCATCTCCTTTGCCTCAAATCAGCTCTTTCTGTGAAACAAATACTCAACGTTTGTGTCCGTGAACACTTCAAAAACGCGTTTTCCCCATAGAGATAGTGCCGCCAAATCTTCAAGGCAAAAAAAACCATGGTGAGTTCCAAATTAGTAGTGAGATAATTCTTCTCATGCCCCTCATTGCCTCGAGCAGTAGGCAATGACTTTACTATGCTGCATGAGCACACATCCCACCCCACGTAGGAGGCATCACTATACACTACAAATCCACCACGCCCTGATGGCACGTAAGGACAGGATTGGTATGAGACCACTTCTTCACTCCATGAAGCTCGCTTCTCACTTATCGCTCCACACAAACTTGGCATTCTTCCTGGGTCAAATATGTGAGTGTGCTACTATACTCGAGAACCCCTCGACGAATCTCCAGTAATAGCCTACCACCCAAGGAATTGAGCTGCCAGAACTCTGTTGATGCTCGCTTGGGCCTCGCCCACTCATGACTGCCTCAATCTTCTAATGGGTCAACTACTATACCCTCCCCAGATACAACATGTCAAAAGCATCACTAAGAACTCGTATATGCCCAGTTCCATCAGATCATAAGGTTGTCGCGCATTCGTGAGGCCGAAGGCATCACTAAGATACTCGTAATGCCCATAGCAGTCCTGAATGCAATTTTGAACCATCTTTCCACCTTTGATCCTCAATGGTGGTAGCCGTATCGAAGGTCGATCTTAGAGAAATACCTTCTTCCTTAACTGTCGTATAAAATCAATCCTCGACAACGGATACGATTCTCTCACAGTGACCTTATTCAACTTCTGTAATCACAATGCACTACGCATGCGCCATCTTTCTTCTTCACAAAGAACATTGGGGCACCCCTGATGAAACACTCGGTCTAATGAATCTCAGACTTTGCAGTTCTTCCAACGGGCCTTCAACCTCCTGAGTTCAATTGAGGCCATCCTATAAGGAGCCCTAAGATCAGAGTCCGTGCTGGGCGCAGCCTATATCATGAATTCGAATCTCTCTAGCGTGGAGCAACCTAGGCAACTCCTTTGGAAATACATCTAAATTCACTCACCACTCGAAATGGGGATGAAGTCTTTTACCTCCGAGTTTGTTAGACTTAACGCCGTGAAACAAAGTGATGTCTTTACTCCTCAATCCTCTAAAAATGGAATGCTTTCCTTCTATCGGCTTAAAATACACATCTTCTCAAGCAGCCACATGTCCATGGTGAGTGGCTAGCCAATCCATCCCCAGAATGACCTCAAGTCTTGGAATCCAAGGATTGATGAGATGCGACTGTAAGCTTGTGTGAACTTCTAACTGAACCACACTGCCTTTATACCCTCTGAGGCTTGAGCTAAACGGTCTTGCCGGAACGAGGCGTCGAGATGGAACAACATCCGTTATACCAACGAACTAGGCTCTGTGAAAAAAACACCTAGAAAACTTGAACGAGATGAATGAATTGTCCGACCCGGTGTCAATCAACACCTAGCCAAATACTCATTGACTACTAATGCTCCTGAAATTTATACTACTAGAATCAGCCATGCAACAAGTATATAGTCTAAGTATATCGATATACGAACAGCAAGTAAACACAACAACAATCATGATCTAATAAAACAAGGAAATGCGTACCGTACATGACATCACTGCTGATCACCCTATCAGCTCCTCTGTCAGAGCGAGACTCGCCCCTGTTCGCCCTGCGAGAAACGGCGGTGTCGACCTCACAGGCTTGAGAGGACCCTAGTAGGATGCTGCTAGTCCAGCTAGGGGCCCCTACTCCCTTGAGACTGGCCTAAGAGCCGGGCTCGAGCAATCCCTGATTATGTTGGCCCTGCTGACCACAATGAAAACATTGCCCCTGACGACTTCCAGCAATTCTCCGGCTCGGATGCCTTCTACCATAGAGAGGGACGACTCAGAAGTGATATTGGGACCAAGCGGAGTAGGTCGCACAGTCTGAGTAAATGCTGGGCGCGGAGCTTGGCTGCTTGAGGTCTAGGTGCTTGGGGCATGTAAGGTCGCTGGAGTTAGGTAGCAGACAATGGTGGCCTCTTAGAGTGGCATTGGCCATGAATACTGACAAAAAAAAAAAACTGGGGCAGTCCTTGCCGCTTCTCCAGTGGCACCAAATTACTGGATGGCCTTCTTTGCCAAATCCCCTCTTCCTCATAACACGCCTCCGAGTTTGGTCTTAACCAAAGGCTTTGTCCACCATTTCTGGCATAGGTGTTGCATGCCTGAACACTGAGACTCTATCCATGATGAAATCCTTGAGGCCATGTTCAAACCTCATCGTCTTCATTGCCTCAATGGCAATCATGGTGAGGCGCAAAGCGTGAACGCTCTCGGAACTTGGCCTCATACTCAGCCACTAACATCAAATCTTGTACGAGAGTGGCAAATTCCCTTTCCTCTGCGTCTCTCGAGCTCTCCCGGGAAATACTTCTTGTAGAATACATTCATGAACTTCTCTCCACGTCCATGGCTGACCCTACATTTGGTAAAATCTCTAGTCCTCTCCGTAGATCTCCACAATGATTCGTCTTCTCCTTCCAACATGAAAGTGGCCCATAACCACTCTCTCCTCCTCATTAGAGATAACGCTAACAATGAAAAATCTTCTCTAACTGCCGAATCCATGACTTGGCTACTAGTGGGTCAACATTCCCATGAAATGCAGGAGGCCTCATCCTCCTAAATGCCTCCATCCCTGTTGAGCGAGGTGCTATAGTAGGCACGAGTGTAGTAGCAGGAGGAGGCCCATAGGTGCTACAGGCAGAGGAAGTAGCCTGCCTTGGCCACCAACATGGCCAGTGTTTCATCAACAGCTATCGAGCCTAAGACTTGTGTGAGGTCAAGCTACTCATCCCCAGATGGAGACGGAGAAGATCCACGCATGTGGTATCCGCGACCCCGTAAGCCACGTCTCATTACTAATGTCCGAGAAACAATAGCACATATGAGTCTAACTTGGAACCACAATTTATAAGATTCAACTCACCATAGTTCAAGTATGTATTGTATAGTAAATATTCAACCATCACAATCACACCATCATTATTTTATAATATACTTAGTGTTCTAGCGTTTCTAGACACCATACTTGGTGGACCAACCATTTTGGACTAAGACTAAAAGTTAGTCTATACTTTGGGATAACAACTCTCTTCCGGACTCTAATTATCATTCTAAGTGACCCTAATGAACCTAATGCCTACGCTCTGATACCAAACCTGTCAATCCCCAAAACCCACCCTAGGAGTTAAAATGAATCTTGGATGAGACTTGACATGACTGATAAACCATCCTACAAAAGAGAGTCAAAGCATGCAATAGCGGGAGCAACTACATGACACAGTGGAGCAAAATATCTATCTCATATTATTATGTAATAAGGATCCCAAGTTATGTACAACATCCAAAAGATAGGTGGGACATCCCACCGCAAAATATGCAAGTATGAACACCCTCACCCACCCTCAATGTCTGTTTTAAACCATAATCTAAATAGGACCACTTGTCCCCCTCCAGACAGAGGTTCCTCCTGAGGTACCTCCTGATGTACTCCTCTTCCTCCCATGGACCGGGAGCACATATATCAAAAGGACCAGTCGCTCCACTAATACCTACCGACATCAAATGTACGGCTAAGTATTGAAACACTCAGCGGTTTCTACTACTAACCAACAAGTCACGATAAAGTGCATAACAATAACAATAGTCAGAGTAATACGCAATTCAACAGAACAATAAGAAATTTATATTCATGCATGCTTGAAATCATGATCGCTAAAAACATCGGTAGCATCGTGTACTTGCCTTGTCTTGTTTCTTAAGTCTTAAATCAATGTTTTTCCGTGCTTGAGAAAACTTGTCTTGTCATTTGTCTTGTTCTTGTCTTATACTTATGAAAACTTGCTTGTATGAAACATGAATGCAAAGCATATATGCTTTGTCATGACATGATATGCACATGCTACTTGCTTGAATTTAATGTGTTTGATTGTCATGCATGCTTGGGATGTTAGGCCCTTGAACAACTTGAAGTCGGGAGGTAGACTCCTTTCAGAGAAACATATCAAACTACTTAAGTCGGGAGTATAAAACTCCCTTCAATGAAATGCAACATAAACACTTGAATTCAGGTACAACCACCCTTCATGAAACATGCATGCTGAAAGGCGTACTAACATCTGCTTGGCCTTGTGCAAAACAAATAAGACATACCCCGAAGATATGCTCTACCTTTTTACCAACCCTTACGTTTGGCCTTCTCATGGTGTTCATAAATCGAGGTCATTTTATCATTGTTTCTTGAAATCAAAAACTCGGTGTTCATGCTGAAAACCCTAATTCATGATCTATGTGGTCGGGCTTGTGGATCATGTACAATTCAAGGTATGAAATAATGAACATAGCAATTCAAGGCAACATTGATTGAGAGCAAGTAATCTACAAGCATGCTTTCTAGAAGACGAGTAAATCTACAATCATGGTTTCTAGGAAAGCGAATAAGATTCATTTCATCCAAACATATCATATGTGTTTATTATGTGTAAATATCCTTCTAATTTCCAATCACATTTCGACCATCCATGAACATCCATTCATAACATTCATCTAATATCAATTGAACATTTAAGGGAAACAGCAAAAAAAAAAAATAATCATTGCATAAGGAAAAAAATATGACAATTGGAGAATAGGGGCACCGACCTTCAAATGGGGAAGAAATCTCAGCAAAAGGTTGAGGAAATCATGTTCGTGCTTGGAGGAGTTGCCTCCTCACTTGCCTTGCCTTGAACTTGAAGAATCCAAAGCTTTGGGGATGATCTAGGTCACCAATGATCACTCTCCTTTAAGAGAATGAAATCCCTCTCTCTCAATCTCCTAAGGTCTCTCTTTTGGTTTAGGGTAAACCAAAATCCCCAATTGTAATTCCCTATTTATAGGCAAAGGGGAGAAACCCTAAAAATCCCAAAATAAAAATTTGGGTTCGCGACCTATGATCGTTCGTAGCATATCTACAATCGTTCGTAGATCTGCTACGATCGCTCGTAGTTTCCCACAATCGATCGTAAACATTACAGAGAGTTTGGCTATTTTTGGAATTTTTACGAACGCTCGTAGAATTTCTACAATCAATCGTAGCTCATCTACAATGGTTCGTAGGGTCTGTACGATCACTTGTTATCCTGATAGAATTTTTATAGATTTTCACACTTTGGTATTTCGACCATAACTTTTGACTTGTTTATCGCATTTTGATGATTCGACTTGCATTGGACTCGTCATTCGAAGGGGAATGATTTTGTGTCACATGGAGAACTCCTAATTCTGAGTTCTTAATTACCTAAAGGAGCTCTGAAGTCGAATGGTCTATAAAGGTGATGTTAAGACATTACCATTCTTGACACTTAGTGTATTTTATGCTCTACTCCTTCACCTCAAACATTCACAAGCTTAAGAAAACACTCCTAGGGCTTTAATACGTGTCAGAACATATCATTGGGGTCCAGGGTTCTACATGATATTCACTGTTAAGCAAAAACCAACTTGAACTGTCAAAACTCTTTGTAGAGATTTCTCGAAGAAAAATACTAAAGCTCGATTATTGTTCTTTGCTATCCGGCGAAGATTTTGAATCTTTACTTGGTATTGAAGAAGAAATAGATGAAGGATGTGGAATTACTTTCTAATCTCAACAAACCTTAAGGTTTACAAACCCTAGCCTTCAATAAACTGGAGAAAACCCTATGTAGCTTATGCATAATTTGGAGAGAACTATTCTCTCTTGAATAGCTCATGGTTTTGGGAGGAGAGGGAAAAAATTGGAATGAGAGCAATGCCCGACACGTTTTGGGGTATTGGGTATATATAGGATTGGATCAATTCCTAATCCTAATCCAATTAGTTGTTATTCGTTTACGAGTTATTAAATAATGATAACTCTTACCATTATTAATTAAATTCCTAGTTTATCTATAACTTATTTAGTTACAACAAACTATCTAATTTAGGAGTTCTTTTCACAAAAGGATTCCTTAATTAATAGAACTAACAACTCCCTTAATTAAGGGATCCTAATCCAATTAGGAAACCAACAAAGGAGGGGGCGTGAGCTAAGGGGGGGTGTGAGCCAAGGGGAGTCTTGAGCTCCAAAGTTTGACTAAAGTCAAACCTTATCTCATTAGTTTCTTATTTACCAAGATTGGAATCTAATCCCATAATATAATTATTAAATGAATAACAATTATTTAACTAACAAACTCCCTATCCAATAGGGATTCTCCAAATGGGTGCCCACCCTAGGGAATCAATCCCATGGGCTTGGGCCCACTTATAAGGTCCACGATGGTGTGGTTTTAAGGATATGGGTCAAACCCATTTCCCCTTATTTAGTGTTAATTAAATAATTATAATTATTAACCTTAATTTAAATTAACAATTATTTAAACCATAGATTAACATTTAATCTATTTATTAATAATTAACATTTAATCACTTAAATTATAGATTAACATTTATGTGAGCACGGGTTTCGGAACCCTAAAAAAATCTCATAGGTTTAGAGTCGCCACCTATTCATTCAGAATGGATAAGTCCCCGGAATTTGGATAAGGTATTGGTCTGCGATTGAGATTAGGGTAAGAGGTTCGATTAAGTCCGGGGTAGGTGTTAAGCGCCTCGAGTCTTCCATTTTTCAATAGTTCCCTACTTCCTACGATTAATCCAATTAATGTCAAAATTTTATTAAATTATCTAAGTGTTTAAAATAAGACTAATCTAAGAAAAAAAAGCTAAATTAGGGTCGAACTCGGGTTGGGTTGCCTACGTACTCATATTGGAATGAGATCAGATCGAGCGTAGTTCTGACACTTGAGCCTGTGCCAAGGCTAGGGAGTGTGTGTGTGTGCACTGAGGGTGGCTAACAAACTAGTCTGGTAGACTATGGTTTGATTGACCGAGGTTGGTCAAATGCATAGTATTGGGCCCAGTAGGTCAAAGGTTTGGGCCCGGTAGGGCAAAAGAGGAGTTTTACCAAGGTTAGGGTTACTAACCGAGATTAGGTCAAACTAACCATGGTGAGGATTACTAACCATAGTTAAAGAGATATGGTTAAGCCTTGATAGGCTAAGGTTAGGCCCGATAGGCAAGGGTGAGCCCGGTAGACTAAGGGATGAGGCTCGATAGGCCAAAGCGGATTTAACCGATGTTAGGATTATTAACCGGAGTTAAATAGAAGTTAACCATGGTTAGAATTGTCAATCATTGTAAAAAGGTTCAGAAAGCTTGTTTTTGATTTTTTTATATTTTTTGAGTTTTTATGGGGTTTTTTCAAATTTTTTTCAGTGGTTAAGGATTGCTTAACCATGGTTAAGGGGTAGGTCACCATGGCTAGGGATACTAACCATGATTAAATGGCTGAAACAGCCCATTTTTGGACTTCTCAGACCATTTTCCAGAATTTTGTGGATTAAAGACTACTTAACCATGGTTAAATATTAATCAAAAGTAGAGTTTGACCATGATTAAGGATCTTAACCAGAGTAAAAATGAACATAAAAAGTCATTCTGGACTCCTTAGAATATTTTTAATTTTCTGAGTAATTTTCTAGAGTTTTGTGGGTTAAGGGTTGCTTAACTATGGTTGAATGTTAACCAAAAATTGGTTAACCATGGTTAAGGATCTGATCGGGTCAGGATTGGGCCCAGGGAGCATGGCAGGGCCTAAACTGGCCTCCTACCTGGTCTGGACCCTGTGCAAAGCCCAGAAATTAAAAAAAATTAGTAATGACGGTAATGGGATTATCATCATTACAGTAACATTTTTAACTCTAGTTTACAGGTCTGTATCTGAGGTTAGGAACTGAACCCAAGGGGTACTGAACCCACAGGAGTGAAGAGGGTAGTCCAGGGAAGATCCTAGGACTCAGGTGGGCCTAGGGAGAGGTCTGAGAGGGGCCTGGTATGGGCCCAAAGTCACTGCACATAAAATCACAGAATGACAGTTGATGGACTACCACCCTTCTGTCAGCTTCTGGTTTTGGCTAAAGTAACCATGGTTAAAGGGATGGTCAAGACCTGGAAGGACCAGGGAAGGATTCTAAGGGTCTGAGGGATGCCACTGTGGCCCTAGATTGGACCAGGGCCCACTCTAACTAGGGTTAAAGAGGCCTGCAATAGAGAGTGCCAGGAATTGCGGTAAATATTTTGCTGCCATCCTGGTTTTGCACAGAAAATTTCTTTTCCCCACTAGGGGTTGCACTAGCTGGGTTCCAGGGGTTCCCTCATGCCTGAGGGATCCCTAGAGCATACGGTAAAATTTTCATGCACGTGGGGGTTTCGAACCCGAGCTTTAAGCCTCGAGGGGATCCCCCATGCATATGAGGAAGGCTGGGGACCCCTGTCTTGGGTTACAATTATGCTATATACATGAAAAACATAAGGTAATAGGCCCCTGGAGTAGGATCAGGGGTCCTTACAATGTTTGAACAAGAGAAATGCAAAAAGAGGGGAGGTATGCTACCCTTCTACAGTGGCTGCAAGCTTGGTGGCGGCTGAGTAGGGCTATGGTGGAGCCTCGGGGAGCTGGTGGAGGTTTAGGACAGTGCCTTGAGTGGTTTCAGGTGGAAGAAAAGGGCCTGGAGGGGTTAGATAGGGTTGGCCGAAGTGGAATAGGGCTTCTTTGTGGGTGTTGACGAGTGAGTGGAGCAGGGCTTTTTTGTGGGTGTTGAGGAGTGAATCTCTAAGACTGTGATGAGGGAGTATTTATAGGCTATGAGGGACCCTGGGGTAATATGGGGATTATCCTAGGCATAAGGGACACAGGAGATACGAATCAGAGGGCTCAGGGGGGAGCCTGTACGCGTATCTATAGAAACAAGATAATGACGGTAATCTCATTACCAGCATTACTCAAATGGGCTAGTTTGAGAATGACGGTAATATTATTACTGCCAATCTGGGCTTTTGCTAAAAAAAGGACCTACCCCCCACACGCTTGAACTGGGAACACTGTAGCTTTGCTATTAATGGAATTTGCGGTAATTTGATTACCTTCAATTAGAATTTTTGAATTTTAGGGCTTGTGGGCCCCACCCTAACGATCTCTACAGTTGGTGGGCCCCTGTTTGGGCCCATAAGGCAATTTGGCAATGGTTTTTGGGGTTCTAGGGCTTTGGTCTAGGGTTTACCAAGGGTTAGATTAGGGATAACCAGGGTTAATGGGCCTAACCATGGTTGAGGTAGGGGTTGTACTTAGGGTTTAGGGTTTTACCAAGGGTTGACTAAGGTTTAAGGTTTTACCTAAGGTTAGTTAGGGTTTAGGGTTTTACCTAGGTTTGACTAGGGTTTGGATTAGGGTTTACCTAGAGCCACTAGAGTTTACTTATGATTTAGCTGGGGATAACCATGGTTAAGGTAGGGGTGTAAAAATTGAGTGCTTACAGCTGCCCCTCTTTACTGGAGATTGCCAAGTTGGGAATTGAACGGCAAAGACTGGAATTATCCTATTTTTACACTAGGATCGGGTTTTAATAGATGATGATATGCATGCATGTTATACAAGTGATGATGAGTGATGAGCTTACCTAAACCTGCTGGGGATATGGGCGAGCTGGGGAGAAAAGAAGTAGTTAGGGCCACTCTCTAGGGAATGAGGGGTAGTCTGTGCTACTTAAGCAAGGGATTGATAGATGCAATGAAAGATGGCTTGTCTTGGAGGCGCTAGCCAGGATTGATTGATGTGGTGTCTCCCAGAGGGATTTGACCAAAACGATTGAAGGACACACAGGGTGTCAGGAAGGGGACATGCTAGGTGTCGAAAAAGTGTACTATGTCGACGCTCACCTGGAATGTCAATGATACACGGGGTATCAGAAGGAAGACATGCGAGGTGCCAGTAAAGTGTGTTATGTCGGCGCTCACCTAGAATGTTAAAGATACACGGGGTACTCGGAAGGAAGACATGCGAGGTGCCGACAAAGTATGTTATGTCAGGGCTCACTTGGAATGTCAAGGACACACGAAGTGTCAGAAGGAAGACATGCAAGGTGCCGACAAAGTTTGTTATGTCGACGCTCACCTGGAATGTCAAGGACACACAGGGTGTTAAAAAGACATGCGAGATGTCGAAAAAATGTGTCATGTTGACGCTCACCTGGGATGTCAAAAACACATGCGGTGTGACAAAGGGGACATGTAGAAAGTAATGCTGCACTATGACGGGATTATCAAGGAGCACACAGGATTTTGAAGACATACGGGGGTGTCAAAGGGGACATGCAGGAGGTAATGCTGCGGTATGACGGGATTGTCAGAGAGTACACAGGATGTCGAAAACACACGGGAGTGTCAAAGGGGATATGCGGGGAATGCCGACAAGTTGACTAGGCGTCAATGGAGACTCAATGATGTCTGGATAGGTTGACTTAGCATCAATGTTCACCTGGGATGTCGAGGACACACGGGGGTTTATGGCATGGCACGGAGGCACTTACCGGATTGATATTGGTATGGTCGAGAGGCACTAGGTTTTGATCAAGTTGATTGATGCTGAGGAGTTGGGTCACGAGGTATGACGCTATGCAGGATGATGTCATGCAGGGGATAAAGACAGGGATGCTTTCCCATGACTCTGTTGACTGCGACTCGCGAGGATGCGGGGTATTGGCTCCTTCTGTTTGTCTTGCTAAGGCGGCTCAATGCAAGTTGATACAAGCGACTCTTGGTACCAGAAATCCTGTTTTGAAAAACGTTCATGAAAAGTGTTTGTGGACTTTTGCAAAAGTTTTTGATTTTAACAGAACGAATGTTCAACTAGCTTTTAGATTTGTCAGAAATTTGCCTTTGTTAGGGCTTAGGAGACTTTGTATTTTGTCTTTTGCTCTCTGATAGTAGAGTGTGACCTCTAGAGGTTTCGTCACCGCTGGGGATGTTTTGGGGGTAGATCTGCTTGTCTTGCCACTGTTGGAGATTAGACTCTGGTTGGGGAGAAGCTTGTTGGAGAGCAATTGAAGACTTCTACTGGGACTCTGCTTGGGGAATGATATATTTGTTGTATATCACTACTGGAGATCTACTAGGGAGTAGCACCTTACTGGGAATTGTCAATTGGGGAGTTGAACTTCGCTGAAGACTACTGTCGGGAAATCTGTTCTTCCAGGTCATCTATTGATGACTTATAGGGGATTGTCGGGAGTTCGGCGAGACTGATTACTGCCAGATTCTGTTACCAAACTGCTCTTCGGCTTTTCTTCCATTTTTTTACCCTCGGAATGATCAGGTCAATGGGGTTCGTATAATTTTGACGCGATGAGGCAGCTATCGGTTTTCCTCATGCCTGCGAAGCTGATTGATTTTTGTCCCTTTTTTGCCCCTAGTCACAAGACTAGGTTTGGGGTCACGTAATTTTTGCACGATGAGGTCGTTGCTGGTTTTTACTTATGCCCGCGACTTGTTGGGAAAAAAGGATTTGCTCCATTCATTGCCCTGAATGACGCTCCTCTGGGGATTATAGGAAATATGTTTCTGCTGAGGATATAGATGTCATATTGTGCTTGCACTCGTAGTTTCTAGGGAATCTAGGACTTAGAGTAGGACGAAATGTAGGCTAGGAGACCGAAGTTTGGGACACCCTGAGATTTCTCCTGTGTGGTTGATTTTTCACTCTCTTGGAAATTTGTACTTTTAGATTTCCGGTGGAGTTATTTTTTTATTTTATTTTTTTTTGCTCCGCTGGGGGATTTGGGTTCTACTGGGGATTGGAGAGAGGTTGTCTCTGCTGGGGAGAATGAGAGAGGTTATCTTTGCTTGGAGTTTGTTTTTGAGGAGAAGTTGTCTCTGAGAGGTTTCTGCTGGGAGAAAGAGTCCGGAGAGTTTTTAATCTCTGTGGGGAGTCTCTGTTTCTTGAAAATATTTCAACTTCTATTTTGGGTTTTCTTTTGATAGAAATTTTTATACCCTTGAGAGTCGACTTGAACAGGGAAGTCGAGAAAATTTTTTACTCTGCTGGACTCTGTGGAGAGAGGTTTTAGAGGGGTTTGTTGGCTCCACAGGGGATGGTTTAATTCTGCGTGGGGAAGCTTTAAGGGATATTTTAACTTTTCTGGGGAGGAGTTGACTTCATGGGAGAAATTTGGAGGAGGTATGATCCCTTTTGTGACCGCACCTGGTTTGCCAAGTTGCCTACGTACCCTTTGCAAGATCAGGTCATAACATAGTTCAAAAAAAATACCGTAGAGGCAATGGAGGGTGTCCTTGAAAAGGTTGTATGAAAGAATGATTTTTAGGCTCAAATGGGCTAACTAGCAGATTTTATTGAGTTGTAAACGGGTTACATTGAAAGGGATAGGGAGTGTGCCAAAGATGGCCTCCTGTCATTTCCCAGAGATTCTACGAGTGCATAGCATCTATCAGATCTAGACCCTAAGCATAGTATCGTTCGACTTTGTCTATGTTGATGGGTTCTAGGAGGTCTTCGTCATCCATACATCTGAGTCGAAGGGCGCCACCTGAGAATTTATCCCGGATGATGTATGGGCCTTCGTAGTTGGGAGTGAACTTAATCCTTGGGTCAAGGCATTTTGATAACATTTTTCGGAGAACCAGGTCGTCGATCTCGATGCTTCGTGGCTTGACCTTTTTGTTGAATCCCTTAGCCATGCGCCTCTATTAGGCCTGAGAATGATTGATGGCTTTCAGTCGCCGTTCTTCGATTAGATTCCACTGGTCATATCGGGTCTATGCCCATTCTGCTTCTGAGGGTTCTGCTTCCATCAGCACTCAGAGTGATGGAATCTGTACCTCAATGGGGAGGACTACCTCTATTCCGTAGGCTAGAAAGAATGGTGTTGCCCCAGTTGAAGTTTGGATGAACATTCTGTAGGCCATAAGTGCATAGGGGAGCATCTCATGTCAAGTAGAGTAATTAGCTGCCATATTTTCTATTATTTTTTTCATATTTTTGTTGGCAGCTTCAACTGCACCATTGGTCTGTGGCCTGTACGGTGTGGAGTTGTGATGCTGAATCTTGAATTTCTGGTAGAGATCAGTCATCCCCTTGTTACAGAAGTTGAGAGCATTGTCTGTTGCAATCTCGAGATGATGTCCCTTTCCAGAAAACACTAAACCACTAAGACTGTGACGTTAGCATAAGAGGATGCCTCGACCCATTTGGTAAAGTAATCGATTACAACCAGGATGAATTGATGTATGTTTGATGCTTTCAGAGCTATAGGTCCAACGACATCGATGCCCCAACTTAAGAATGGCCATAGAGCAGTAAGATTGTGGAGCCTGATTGGTGGTGAATTAACCTTGTCGGCATAGATTTGGCACTAGTGGCACTTCTGTACATCCTTGTAACAATCAGATTCTATGGTAGACCAATAGTAGCCCAGCCTAAGTATCTTCTTGGCTAGCATCAACCCATTCATGTGTGGGTAATAGGTTCCTCCGTAAACTTCTTCGACTATCTGTGCTACTTCACGGGAGTTGAGACATCTGAGCCAGATTAGGTTCAGCAACCTTTTATACAAGATGCCCCTGATAGGACAAACTGAATAGCCTGTCTTCTGATAGCCCGGCGATCTGTTTTGGTAGCATCGAGTGGAAAGGTCTGGTCCTCGAGATATTGTTTGATGTCTGCATACCAAGGCTTTTCGTTTGTTACCTCTTCAATCTCAAGATAGGAGCCAGGTTGGTCCTGTTGTTGAGTCGAATTTCGAATGGCCAAAGCATAATGCCCCAAGGGATCTGAACCATAGAGGCTACAGTGGCCAGAACATCAGTGAATCTATTATGGTTTCTGGACCTCTGACTGAAGCTGATTATTTTAAACTGAGTGATTATCACATTGAGGTAGACCAGGTACGGGATTAACCTTGCTTCTCGGATGGCCCAAGATTCATTTGCCTGACAGATTACCAAAGACAAGTCACCATAGATGTTGATCTTTTCAATTCCAATGCCCAGGGATTCTTTCAGTCCGACTATGCATGCCTCATATTTTGCTTCATTGTTTGAATATTTGAATCGCAATTTGATTGAGATGGGGAGATGTGCTCCCTTAGGAGAGATCAGGACCGTTCATGTCCATATCCATGGTTGTTAGTGGCTCCGTCGAAGTACAGCTCCCAGCCGAGGTACTCTTGCTCTTCTGCTTCAGCATACAAGATGACTTCATCTGGAAACTGATCATGTACTGAAACATAGTCTTGTGCTGGACTGAGGGCTAAGTGATCCACTATCGCCTGCCCCTTGATTGACTTCTGAGTCATGCACGTGATGTCGAATTCAGACAACATCATAAGCTATCGGGCCGAATTCGTGGAGTCTGTCACAAAGTCTCTTCATATCTTCAGGGTTTTGCCTGGTAGTAGGAGATTTGACAATCATGTCATCCACATAGATTTCAGCTATCTTGTGGATCATACCGTGAAACAGCGTTGTCATGGCCCTCTGGTAGGTTGCCTCTGCATTCTTGAGTCCGAAAGGTATTATCTTGTAGCAGAACGTGCCCAAGGTGTGATGAATGAGGTTTTCTCCATGTCCTCTTCCGTCATTCTAATCTAGTTGTATGCAAAGAAACCATCAATGAATGAGAGTGTCTCATGCCCTGTAGTATTATCGACCAGAGTGTCGATGTGCGGGAAATGAAAGTTGTCTTTAGGGCTGGCCTTATTCAGTTTTCGGTAGTCGATGCACATTCGGACCTTACCGTCCTTCTTAGGTACCTGTACAATGTTGACCAACCACTTAGGATAAGTTGCTACTGCCAGGAAGCCTGCACTGATCTGCTTTTCAACCTCTTCTTTAACTTTATATGACCATCTGTCCTAGTTTCTGCTTTACTATTCTGACGTCAGGGTTTATGGATAGTCTGTGTACCACCAATGTTGGATCCAAGCCGGGCATATCTGCATATGACCAAGCGAAGACATCACTGTGTAGCTTTTCAAGAAGCTGATCATGTCTGTTCTCTGCCGAGGGATCATGCTTGTGCCGATCTTGACTAACTGGGGGTTGTCTTCGGAACCCAGGTTGACTGTCTCGGTGTCTTCGATGTTTAATTGCAATAGCCCTTCACTGTACTCTAGGAGGTCCAGAATTTCCTGAGGCGATACCTCCTCATGTTCTGAGTCATACTCCACTTCGAAAGGTTCAAAGAGGGTTTCAGGGGTAGCCTTGTCAGATACGACTTCCTGGCAAATCAATTAGCTTAGTTTAGCATGCTTATGATTTTTTTTTATTGGCTTTAGGACACTAGGCCTTCCAAGGGAAGAGTCCGTGTGATTTCGTCATCAGCCAATATGAAATGTTTGTTTTTTAAAACATGATTTTTGAGTCAAAACATCTGATTTTCATTGATAAAATAGATGACTTTTACAAAATTGACTCAAACAAAAAACGGCCGACAGTGGCTTGATATTTTGGATTTTTACAACGGGAGCAAAAGAAAGATAGAAGGAGGAGAAGGGATGGTGCTTCGGTCACTGCCTGATCGAACCAACCTGCACTGCAACTTGTTTGCCCTAGCCCTGAGTGGCTTCGACAGTAAGAGCCTCGGTTCACCAACGGATCAGTGGTCGGTGACTGGAGGACGTTTTGGTGTTGTTGGAGAGGGTGCAAACCTGCTCTCTCATTAAATATTCTGTTTCGGTAGTATCTTCGACAATCAACTCGTCGAATATCTGGATCATGCTGAATATTTCAGGATCAGGAATCCCTTAAAATTCAACACTGGGCTGAGGGTTTGAGGTATTGGCAACGAGTGCAAGAGGGGTATCTGGAGAGGTTTTAAAGATTCCCACAGGAAAGGTTATAGAGATATGAGGTCGGAGTTCTGTTTTCGCCAACCGACTGCTCTTCCTGGTGAACTTAGAGAGATAATCCTCGAATTTGGGCTTGTACCCCAGTCCAAATGGCAGAGTGTAGCGAGGAGGGGTATATCTCTTTTTCATCCCCTGATTTCTGATTCCCAGGCCTACTCCTGGTTAGTAGTTCATCCTGGCCATCATCTTAACAAACGGTGGAATCATCTGCTTGCTTTGCTCTTCTACCTGAGCAATGGAACTGACTTGCTCGAACTAGTAAGTCATGAAGGTTGTACCCCTGTCCCAACTCTTGGATGTCTCTGAAGGAACTAGCCATTTCCTCTGAAGGGATTACGACCAAGTGTTCATCTTGAATGAATTTGACTCTTTGATGCAAAGAGGAGGGAATGGCTCCAGCTGATGGATCCATGGCCTTCCCAAAAGCAAAATGAATGAAGCTAGTACATTTACGACTTGAAAGTTTGTAGTAAACTGAGCTGGTCCGATCCTAATGGTCAAGTCAATATCACTGAGTTTCTATCTGGTAGAGTTGTCGAATGCCCTGATGGTCATCGGTCTTTTTTTCACCTGACTGAGATCTAAGCCCAGGCTTTACAATGTTGAGAGAGTGCAGACGTTGAGGCCAAAGCCATTGTCAATAAGCACTGATGATAATATTCAGTTCATGCACTGAACTGCGATGTATAAAGCTCGGGTGTGATCCCTATCACTGTCCGGTATTTCTTCCTTTGTGAATGAGATGATTCTGGATTCAAGCACTTGCCCAACCATATGCCCTAGTTTCTCGGGCGATATGTCTGGTGTTACGTGGAAAATATTCAATACTCGGAGCAGCTACTTTCGATGATATTTGGAAGTTAGAAGGAGACCCAAGATGGAAATCTGCACGGGTACTTTGCTTAACTATTGGGTGATATTGAATTCCTCTGCTTTTTCCAAGATTTTCAATAGGATTGCTGAGTCCGTTGCTTCTTTCTCTAGGTCTAACACCCCTGCTTTCTCTTTCTTTGTTCCATTCACCTTTGTCGGCCCAGTTACGGGAGGTTGGTATACCCGGCCAGATCGGGTTAGGTTGGCAATGCTTTCACTTTCAAGGATGAGGGAGCGAGTACTCAGTTAAGGTTGAAAGGCTGTACTGAGATGTAAGGGATCCAGATAGGGCCTAAGAGATTGAGGCTTGAGCTGGAGCTGTGGGCCAGTTTACAGGGCAAGGGATGGTATAGACGATCTGTTCGGGGACAGGGATCTGGACCAATGGTGAAATAGTCTGGATATTTAACTGGGAAGATGAGATTATGACTAGGTGTTGGTAAGAAGGCCTGATGATGCCATCATCAACTGCGGGTGCGTAAGGTCTTGGCTGTCCTATCCCGGGTTCTTCCCACTCAATGAAGTTGATTTGATTGTTGTGTGGGGACAATGACACCTGGTCGATGATGGTTTTGTTGGGGGTCAGCTCGACCTTACCTTATCCAGAAGATCCTGGATAGTGTACTTTAGGCCAATACAGTAGCCTGTTGCATGGCCTGGGTCTTGATGAAAGACGCAGTGTTGATTGGCATCGTAGTTTTTGTTCCGTTTGTCTAGAGGTAAGAGAGGGGTAAGGCCTCTCAATGTGAGAAGACCCTACTTGGTCAGGAAACCCAATAACTGGTTGAGGGAGTAAGGGAGAGGGGTGAAGTTTCTGCGGGGATGGTTTTTCCCCTGGTTTTGTCTGGCTGGCTGGGTACTGCTGGAAGCTTGTTGAGATTGAGCAGCTGAAGCCGGCAATCTGATGGGTGCTGTAGAAGATACCATCTGCACTTCTTCTCTTCTTTTCTGGTCCCGGAGATCACTATTTCTACTGGTTGATGACGTCGTTGTTCTGGGGGGAGCGAGCCCTAGATTGGAGTGTATGGCAGCACTCTGAATAGTTGTCTCGATACGGGCACCGGTCTTGACTATTGTGCCAAAGTCTACCACTGGCAATGTTACCAGTAGGGTGGAGTAGGGCTGCTTTAAAGTGCTCATGAATATGTTTGTCAACTCTTCTTTGGGGATAGGAGTAGAGATTTTCGCAGTCATTTCCCTCCAGTATATGGCGTATTCTAAGAACGATTCATTGTCATGCTGGCTCATTTGCTCGAGCTGGCTTTTCTGAGGCCAGAGTTCTTGGTTGAAGGAGTACTGCTCCACAAAACTGTCATAGCATCTTGCCATATCTTGATTTTCTGCTTTTCAACTGACATCCACTATGTAAGGGCTACTCCCTTTAAATTTTTCTAAAAGTACTGGATTAGTAGAGGCTGGTTCTTATTGTGCTAAACCATGTCCCCCAGATATAACTGTAAATGTTGCTTCCAGCAGCCTGTTCCATCGTACTTATCAAAGTCAGGTACTTTGAAGCCAAGGGGTACAGCATCCCCAAAAGAGAAAGTCAGGTCTTCCAATGATAGGCAAGGACCGGTAGATACCCCTTTCATCTGTCTCATTTGTTCCTTCATCTGTTTGATTTTCTCATGTTGATCTCTAAGGGATGGGGTAGGGTCTGAAGATGACGGCCTATCTTGATTGACATGGGAGGCCTTCGGCTGCTTATCGTACTGATCATACTCTTCACCTCCTCCACCTAGTGTGGGCAGAGGATTGGGAATGATGATAGGGATAGGTTGATGTGGCTCTGGATGAGGCTGATCAGGGGTTTCTCTGGTAGGGATTCAGGTGGAGGGTTCTTCAGTTTGGGTACCAATGAGAATCTTCAGGGATTCCAGAATACTATCCAACTTTGCTTGCATGACTGCTATATCCCGGTCATAAGCTTGTAAATCTCATTTGTCCTTTGTTGTTGGTCTGAAGGTTCTGTAATGGATTCTGAGCTACTCTCAGATGGGGCCCTGTAAGGTACTAGATCCGTGACTGGTACTTTGGTCAAGATTGAGTCTGTGGTTGTTGCTTCTACGAGAATCACAGTCATAGAACGAGTCATAGGTCGGCTTATGTAAACTGAAAATGATGTAACGGCTAAACATGAATATACATGCTACCAGGAAGAAGATGCTGTAAAAGGATTTTTTATTGATGCATGGCAAAGTGCAAGTAAGTACAGGACAGTGTGACTCAAAAAGGAAAAGACTCGATCCTAAGCAGGCCCATCAGGGATCGCGAAGTCAAGTGGTCGGGGCACACCGTTCAGGTCCATGATCTGCTGTTGGAGGGATGTGACCTCAACCTCCATGTTTTTAATTGCCTCAATAGCATTGAACATCCGGGAGGCGAACTGTCGGATCCGATCAATCATCTCAACTTTTGCACAGGTAGAAATGCAGCTGGGCACTGATGATGGCTGTCTCTCTGGCGTCATCTTTCTACTTCTTCTGGTAAGACCGGACTATATGTTTGAAATGCTCGATCTGCTCTTGCATGGTCTGAAGTTTGCAGTCCCGCTCTGCTTATGTAGCTTGAATGTCTGCTGATCCTTTCATAGCCTTTTCTCTTTCTATAGGATCTGAAGCTATCTCTTCAAAAAGATGTCTCTCTGGGAGCTACCATCTGTAGGTGGTTCTGATGTAACCACAAAGTCAGGCCATTGATCTCGTATGGAACTTCGCAAAGCTGACTGTAAGCGGTGGGTGAGGCTGTCGGAATGCACTGTGAAGGTGATCTAATCATTACTCTACCGGTCTATCACTGGGATATGTTGAGGGAATCCAAACTGTCAAATGACTCGGAGCGGTGTATAGACTATGGAGCCTATTAGCCTGGTAAGGATCATGCATCGTCTTGTGGTGATGATAACACGAGGTAGCTTTTTCAGGATAAGCCACTCGCACTGCCATATGATCTCCTCCTCTGACAGGGCTTGGAGAAGCTAGTAGAGTGTTCTGACGTCTGTAGTCGCTATTGGACCCTGTTTCTGAAAAATCTTCCGAGATAAACTGTAGGCTTCACAGAGGTCGACTGGTACTGCTATGATTGTAGGCAGGTGTCCTATCAACCATAGGTGCAGGAGAGGTGTACTGACATGGAAGATACCCTTTATGTGATCTGCTGCCTAGTTGAGAGCCCTGAGAAGCTCTGTTAGGATGACGGGTACGACTGTACAGGAGTTATGCATGTCCTCGACGATCCCTACCAATACTGATTCGACAAGTATACGGTATCTTGGGAATACGAGCTGAGACATAACTATTAGTGCAAGGGCGTTGAGACCGAGAAGTTCCGTTGTAATGAAGTCAGGATTCCACTTACGCTTCTACTACTTTTTGACTTATTACATGGGTATCCGATCAAAGGTGCCGTTAGGGCTGGGCTAGAAGCAGGTATTCTTGATATGCAAGAACCTGGATAGGTCCACCTGATATGTTATCTTGTAGCACAGTACTATGGCTTCGTCATCCATGTTTAACCCTAGAATGCGCTGAATCTCTTCTAGTGTTGGATATAGTTCATTCTTACCAAAACGGAATACCATATGAGATGAGTTTCAATACTGGATAGCCGCGTTCATAAGGTGCAGGTCCGATTTAACCATGGATAGGTCTAGGATAGTCCCGATTTTGTAGTACTAAGCCCAAGCGATAGGCTGACTTGGAGTAAAGGCCCAAATTGATTTTTGGAGGTAGTCCTCACATGCCCCCTATGAGGTCAAGTGCAAAAGTCGGGTCGGCTGATCAATTGACTGGATTATCCCTGAAGGACCTGTCATCTACACTGGACAAAAGACAGACTCGATGTGAGTGTACTGTGTATGTAGATGAAAAATATAAAAATGATGCAATATTTTTTTTTTTTTTTTGATTGGGTGTGACAAGACACATGTGATCCGATATGGCAGACGGATTGAGTTTCGGTGTGCTTTAACCCGGGTTGTTGGGAACCGGGGAACCTATCAAGTCAAGGTTGGGGATAGGTTCGGTGAAGACCTATCTGCCTGGGATTTGAACCCCATATGCTATGTCTGGAAGCAGGGTAGGGTGTGTTTTATTACAAGCACAAGTTTGGCTTATCACATGCCCCTGGATGGGTGGTTATCCGAGTAAAATGTGTCTGGGTAGTCAACCATGATTAGGGACAAGTATAGGGTGCAAGCAGGTTAGAGTTTAAGATAACCCTCCCTGGATGGGCTGCTTGTAGTCTATACTTTAAAATAGGCTATATGTATGAATGCTGGGTTGATGCAAAGGTGTTCCTAGCAGGGCGAGGGATCACATAACACCGTATATGTGATTCCCTTGAAAAGGGATGACTGGTGTAAGCAGAAGTGTTTAGAATCCTTCCCTGAGAGTAATCACCCACCAGAAGTAACTCCACAGACCTCTAAAACTATTAAGCCACTGACACTGAGGATAATCATCTACCAGCCGTTAACGCAATAAGCTCACTAACGGGTTTAATGGGATAATTATACTACTATGTTATGTCATGGCTACATAGTACATAATTAAATAAGAAATGTAAAATGATTAGTATTAGGTTAAACACTTAAGCATTTTACCAAATTTGAGATTAATTAGCTTAATCCTAGATTCCAGGTTGAACCTTAATTATCCCCAGTGGAGTCACCAGAGCTGTGGACACGGGTTTCGAAACCTCAAAAAAATTTCATTGGTTTAGAGTCGCCACCTAATCATTCAGAATGGATAAGTCCTCCGGGATTTAGATAAGGTCTTGATCTGCGATTGAGATTAGGGTAAGAGGTTCAGTTAAGTTTGGGGAAGGTGTTAAGCACCCCGAGGTTTTCATTTTTCAATGGTTCCCTACTCCCTAAGATTAAATCAATTAATGTCAAAATTTTGTTAAATTGCCTAAGTGTTTAAGATAAGACAAATCTAAGAAAGAAAAGCTAAATTAGGATCGAAACCGGGTTGGGTTACCTACATACTCATATTAAGGTGAGATCAGACCGAGCGTAGTTCTACCACTTGAGCCTGTGTCAAGGTTAGGGGTGTGTGTGTATGCACTAAGGGTGACTAATAAATTAGTCTGGTAGACTAGAGTTTGATTGACCAAGGTTGGTCAAGTGCATAGTATTGGGCCTGGTAGGCCAAGGGATTAGGCCCGGTAGGCCAAAAAAGGAGTTTGACCAAGGTCAAGATTGCTAACTGGGGTTAGGTCAAACTAACCATGATTAGGGTTGCTAACTATAGTTAAAAAGATATAGTCAAGCCCTGATGACAAAGATTAGACCCGCTAGGTCAAGGGTGAGCCCAGTAGGCTAAGGGATGAGGCCGGTAGGCCAAAACAGATTTACTCGAAGTTAGAGTTACTAACCGGAGTTAAATAGGAGTTAACCATGGTTAGGATTACCAACCATGGTAAAAAGGTTCGGAAAGCTTGTTTTTTATCTTTTTATATTTTTTGAGTTTTTATGCCATTTTTTCAGATTTTTTCCAGTGGTAAATGATTGTTTAACCATGGTTAAGGGGTAGGTCATCATGGTTAGTGGTGCTAACCATGATTAAATGGCTGAAACAGACCATTTTTTAGCTTCTCAAAATATTTGTGCTTTCTGAGTAATTTTTCAGAATTTTGTGGGTTAAGGGCTGTTTAACCATGGTTAAATATTAACCAAAATGGAGTTTGACCATGGTTAAAGGTCCTAACCAGAGTAAAAATGAACACAGAAAATCATTCTGGACTCCTTGGAATATTTTTGATTTTCTGAATAATTTTCCAGAGTTTTGTAGGTTAAAGGTTGATTAACCATGGTTGAATGTTAACCAAAAATTGGTTAACCATGGTTAAGGGTCTGGTCGAGTCAGCATTGGGCCTAGAGAGCATGGCAGAGCTTAGATAGGCCTTCTACCTGGACTGGGCCCTGTGTAAAGCCCAAAATTTTAAAAAAATCAGTAATGGCGGTAATGGGATTACCACCATTACAGTATCATTTTTAACTCTAGTTTGCAGGTCTATATCTAGGGTTAGGAACTGACCCAAGGGGTGCTAAACCCACAAGGGTGAAGAGGGTAGTTCAAGGAAGATCCTGGGTCTCAGGTGGACCCAGGAAGAGGTCTAAGATAGGTCTGACATGGGCCCAAAGTCACTGCACATAAAATCACAGAATGGCGGTAGATGGACTACTGCCCTTATATCAGCTTCTAGTTTTGGCTAAAGTAACCATGGTTAAAGGGATGGCCAAGGCCTAGAAGGACCAGGGAAGGAGTCTAAGAGTCTAAGGAATGCCACTGTGGCCCTGGACTTGACCAAGTATCATGGGCAATTTACGTTGCTAGGTAAATCTTATGCGGTACTTGATCAATCTGTCGATCAAGTCAGCCTGTTCAGTCAGCTTCCTAAGAAACAAAAGTAAAGCATACCACAATGCACAAGAAATAAGCAAAGATCAATATTATTGCATAAAGGGAAAGGTTATAAGACACTATACAGGTAATAAAAATAAAAGACACTAGGGGAGCAGGTGATCAAAGATGGTGCAAAGACATCTCACTCAAATGAACTACCACCTCCCCTACAAGGTGGATGATAATCCTTTTACCAATTAGCAAAAGGAAACATCCTATGTACTGGTGGAGTCATACTACTTTATTACAAAAATGCCACTAAGACTTTGGTGACTAAACTACCCTTTTACAAAAGATAAAGACACAAATAGTGCCACCACCAAGGCCATGCAACATTGCTGGACGAATGGTCGTGACATACTCCCCCACTTATTAAGTTGACGCCCTCGTCGACTTGTTTGCTAAGTATTCTTCAATCTTATCTGCGAATGGGAGAAGGGTGATGCCTAGTTCCCAACTAGTTTCGGCGTCAGATAGCCCTTTCCATATTACCAAATACTCCATGTGCGCGGGCCTGGTCGGTGATGCTTGGACATGACGATCTACAACAATACATTCAACTTTTCTTTGGGGTATGGTCGTTACGATAGCTGCAGGCTAGTTTGGAGTGTTGCGAGTGGGGTCTTCCTTGTTTGCATTATACGGCTTTAACATACTGACATAGAAAACCGGGTGATATCTGCGATATGACTCAGGCAGTTTCACCCTGTAGGAGACTTTTCCTACCTTTTCAATGATAGGAAATGGTCCTCCGTGCTTGCGAACTAAGCTTCTATTTCCTTTACGAAAGAACTTCAAGTTATCTGGATTTAGCTTTATCAACACTAAGTCTCCCACCTTGAACTTATCTTGCCTTCTCTTTGGATCCGTAAATTTCTTCATTCTTCTAGCGGCTTTCTTAAGATATGCTCGGGCAATGTCCGCATCCTTGTTCCACTCTTTGGCAAACTTGTAGGCACTTGGGTTGGTTCCTTGGTAACCGACAACAATTATATGAGGCATTAGTGAGTGTTGCCCCGTTACTAACTCGAATGGGCTCTTGTTTGACGAAAGCTCTGTTATAAGTTGAAGCAAAATTGAGCGACATCGAGCAAGTTCACCCAATTCTTCTGATTAGCACTGACAAAGTACCGAATGTATTCTTCAAGGAGAGCGTTGAAACGCTCGGTTTGGCCATCAATCTGAGGATGACTACTTGTTAAGAAATTGAGCTTGGTCCCAAGAAGTTTGAACAGTTCTGACCAAAACTTTCCCGTGAATCTTGAGTCCCTTTCGCTCACAATGTTCTGAGGCACACCCCAGTACTTCACCACATTCTTCATGAACAAGTAAGTTGCTTCCTCTGCTGAACAGTGCAATGGTGAGGGGATGAAAGTGGCATACTTTGAGAATCTGTCGATCACCACCACGATCGACCCAAACTCCCCCACTTTTGACAAGGCCAAAATGAAATCCATAGAGACACTCTCCCATGGTCTCCTAGGGATAAGTAATGGCTCTAAGAGCCCAAGAGGCCTATTCCTTTCCACCTTATCTTGTTGGCATACAAGACAAGTCTTCACATATTCTGTAATATCATCTCGCATACGAGGCCAGTAGTAATCTCATTCTAGTAAGGCAAACGTGCGGTGCCATCCCTGATGGCCTGCCCAAAGAGTATCATGATACTCTTTTATAAGATCCTTCCTTAGGTCTCTCATCCTTGGGGTAAAGATGTGACTTCCTTTTGTGTAAAGAAGCCCGTCATTGTAGAGCCCCAGACTTTTTCATGCATAATACATGACACTTTTGTTGTCATTTTGCCTTTTTAGAGGTATAATTAGTAAATAAGGAAGAAATTGGAAATTTTGAAACGTCAGAAATGTTCTTTTTCGAAGTACGAACACAACGCAAGTTGAATCGTCAAAATCGGACGAACGAGTCAAAAGATATGGCCAAAACAGTCTGGACCTGCAGGCAATCGCAGCTCGGAAGGCGCTAAGGACGTAGCTCGGAAGGCGCTGAGGACGTAGCTCAGTTATGCGCTGAGGACGTAGCTCGATTACGCGCTAAGGACGTAGCTCGGTTATGCGCTAAGGACGTAGCTCGGTTATGCACTAAGGTCGTAGCTCGGAAGGCACTAAGGACGTACTCTGATAACGTATACGTGTGCATCCGTTGTGCAACAGACAACGGGTACGTCGTGCAGCAGACAACGTGTACATTGTACAGCACAACGGGCACGTTGTACACAACACAACGAACAACGGGTTCGGCACCCTTCACAGCCACAACGAGTTGACACTATTCACAGCACAACGAGTTGGTGCTATTCACAGCACAACGAGTTGGCACTGTTCACAGCACAACGAGTTGGCACTGTTCACAGCACAACGAGGTGGCACTGTTCACAGCACAACGAGTTCGGCACTCGTGTCTTTACAGAAATTTAGTAAGGGTATTATGGTCTTTTGGTCGGTCCACTCTTACCTTAAGAGTTTAACCCGAGCCTTTACGGCTTCATTTTCGACACTTACAGAGATTGGGAGATAAGAAGAGAGGAGAGGGCGATTCCTAAACCTAGGGTTTCCATTTTGGAGAGAAATCAAGGGTTTCGAGACCCTAGATCACTTCAAGTCTGGTTTTTCTCCAAGATCTCGGCTCAAGCACTCTTGGAGAGCGTTCTCCAAGCTAGGACAGCAACTTACAGTCGTTTGGAAGAGGGATTTCTTCCTCATCTCTTCAAGGTCGGTACTTCTTGCTACCCTCCTAGTTATAGATCCTCCTTTCCCTTCTTTTCATCAGATTTTCTTTCATTTACACATGTGCTATGAGATGGATGTTTGTGAATGGTGAATGGAGATGGAATGGGCGACTGGATGCCAATGGTTGTGTGTGATGAATAAATGGGGAAGGGCATTGTTCCAAATAATGAACATACATGTATGATTTAAGTAAAAACCACCGAGAAAAGCATGTTGTAGGGTAAATCCATAATGAACACACCATGTTTGATGAAATGCCAAAGTGAATAAAGTGAGTTGTAAATTAGTAAATGCATGCCTAATAAATTTTGAATATTGCTAGGGCCCATGATAGTGTGTTTCCTGCTTTCCCTAAATGATATGAAGATTACATTGCTAAATCATTGATGTTATGTGTGTTGTGAAATTACCCAAATGTCATATTTAAATTTAAATGCAAGTATGTACACGGTTCCCACGAGCACGGCATGCATGACATGATTTATCGAGGTTTTCAAGAACATGATTAGAGGTGGGACATATCCTACGATATGTTTTACCTCGCTTTTCACAAGAAAACAAGAACCAACATTCCACAAGGGGTCTCCCCTCTCTCACAAGTGCATATCATGAAGAAGGGCCTCCCTTCCCTCGCAAGTACAAACATATCATGAAGAAGAGTCTCCCTTCCCTCGCAAGTGCATTGCATAAAGAAGGGTCTCCCTTCCCTCACAAGTGCATCTCACAAGTTACATGATCACAAGCAAGCACGCATGACATGCATGACATGACACGACATACAAGAATCAAACAAGATAGACAAGACAAGCTTTCAAGTACGAAAAGATATTTCAAGTCAAGTCAAGTGCACGATGTTTTCAAGAGGATTTCTCGGCTTTCTACGAATTACAAGCATGATTATGAATTGCTTTACTTCCTTGTATGATATATATTGTTTCTGTCTAACATATATGAATTGCTCCTGCTTGATGTATGCTATCCGTATGCTATGACTGTTGGTTAGTATTTGGTACCTGCTGAGTATTCCATGCTCAGCCGTACTTCTTATGTCGGCAGGTTTTGAGGGAGCTGCTGCTCCATTTGATGTTTGTGCTCCTGGTCCATGGGTGGAAGAGGAGTACGTCGAGGAGCCTTTGGAGGAACCTCCCATAGAGGGTTATCAGTAGGTGGTGGTTAGATTCTGAGTGGATTAGCTGTGGTGAAATGAGAATTATACATTCATGTATTTTGGCAGGTCTGTCCGCACTTTCTTTTGGATACGTTTGTATAAACTTGGATTCGTATATACATAGAGGTTGGTAGACTTCCACTGTGCTATGTTAGAGTATGTTTCCGCTGTTATATCCTCTATTGTATATGCTCTGTGGGTTTTGCAGGTTAGTTGTCAAGCAAATCATGATTAGTCGTCCAAAGTTCACTCTAACTCCTAGGGTGGGTTTTGGGTCGCGACAGTCATTGATCCAGAAGCGACGAGTCTTGCCACTTTAAACTAGTGGACAAATTACCTTCGCCTAATGATCGGTCTTCAACCCTTCATGGATCTTATCGTGCATCGTAGGCTGTACCCTTTGCACATTCCTATGCATCACTTTCTTTAGGGCCACAAGTTCCTCTTTACGACTTAAGTTGTTGTACCGACCCGGCATATACTCTAACTCAAAGTCGAATTCCACTAAAAACTCTTGCCAGCGTGCTTGCTTGGACGTTAGCTTCTTCTGCGTCATGAAGTGAGACACAGCAACATTATTAGTCTTCACCACAAATCTTGATCCAAGTAAGTAATGCCTCCACACCCGAAGGTAATGCACCACTACAAGCAACTCTTTCTCTTGAGCTGTGTAGCGACACTCAGCTCCTGATAACTTCCGGCTCTCATAAGCAATCGGATGTTCTTCTTGCACCAACACTCCTCTAATAGCATAGTCTGACGCATCAGTCTGTACTTCAAAAAACTTCATCAAGTCTGGCAGTGCAAGAACAGGATGTTGGGCCACGGTAAGCTTAGTCTCTCGAAGGCTTCCTGGCACTCCCTTCCATACCCATGCATGCTCCTTCTTAAGTAGGTCAGTCAATGGTACTGCTGTAGAGACCCGAATCTTTTTCATGTTTTATTGCATTGCATTAGGTGTATTATAGTCCTTGTGATGTTTTAATGTTTATTGTATTGTATATCTAATGGGTGTAGTGTGATTAAGGTTTAATCAAACTTCTAGTTCAGGAATGTCATATCACACTCTAAACTTTAGGAAGCTCTAGTTTTGGCACCGTTTATTGGAATTGAGTGATTCTTAAACCATTAGAAAGGTATTGGAACCCTCTTCGAGGTTCATGTTTAATGTTTTTCCTTATTTTTAATCTAAGCTAAGTCAAAAATGGGTTTTCCGAGATTTTGTCTGATGGAATTACAGATCAATCAACTTTAGAGAGTTTTTGGTCCATAAATAAAGGGGAATTTAAAAATTCTAAAATGCCAGAAATGTTCGTTTTCGAAAGACGAATCCAACGTAAGTTGAATCGTCGAAATCCGACGAACGAGTCAAAAGTTATGGCCAAAATAGTAAGGTAGGTCAAAAATCTGCAGAACACCGATCGCTCGGTCAGAAGTAGCGATCGATCGGTCCAAAACCGATCAATCGATAGCTATCGACTGGTCCAAAATTTTGTATGGAGAAATTTTCCAGAGAGTGTGTTTTTGACCGATCGCCCGGTCATAAACACCGATCGATCGGTAGGCGACCGATCGCTCGGTCATAACCACTGATCGATCGGTCTTTCGTGTTTTTTACAGAATTTTAGTAAGGACTTTTAGGTCTTTTCGTGCTCAACCCTTGGGGCTATAAATAGGGGATCCTACTCGAGATATTAAAATACTTTACCTATTTCTAACCTAATTAGGCAAAAATGGGGAGAAAACCTAGGGTTTTGAGAGAGGGGTTGCTTGTAGAAGAAGGAGATTGCTAAAAGATTGAGAGGAAAACTTGGAGATCATCCTCAAAGCTTTCCCAAATCACCTCGGGAGCGTTTTGAATCCAAGGGAAGGATTTCTAAGGTCGATAAACTCCCTAACTCAACTCTATTAATGAAGTTTGATGAATATTAGTTTAATATGAATGATAGAAATGATAATTTGATTTGCTTTCCCTAATTATGTATGGATTAAGCTTACTAAAGATGAAAATGGATTTATACTATGGATGGATTGAACGGAGGAAGGGAAATACTATAGAGGATTGGGATGAATGTATGGATATGGAGTATGTTTGGGTTATGTGGATGGATGATGGTGTGATGAATGTTAAGAATGGGAAAGGGCAAAGTACCCATAATTAACGCACTCAAGGTGTTTGTTGACATGCTTAAGAAGGAGAAATGCTAGTATGATGCTATTGATTATTAATAAAATAAGTTAAATGGATAATTATTGTTGTTATGATAAATTATGCCCTATTCTCTTGTATGGTGATAGGCATTTGGGTAGGCCAAGCCTTAGAGGAAAATCCTCCACGTTGGGAATTCTCTAACTAGGGAGATGTAACCTAGCGTAGTTTCCTAATGGAAGATTGGAATTTAAGGGATGACTTATTTGAATTCCAATCACAACACTCAAGCACACGTGCACTCGCATGGTAAGTATTCAAGTCTCATGAGTCCACTTGTCTCACAAGCATGCATGCATTGGATACGAACATGTTACGAATTATGTCATGAAAGAATGATCCCCCACTACAAACATCCACTCTATGCGTTGTCGAACACTATGAATTATGCATTACCAGGACAAAACACTATAATTATGCATTGTCGGAACAAACACACTATGAATCTTGCATGTATGAATCTATGCATATGTTAAGGCAAGTTCATGGATAAGAATTGCACAAGTACACAAGTCAAGATGATGTTATGATATGTTATATGTTTCGCACTCTGATTATGTCTACTCTATGTGAAATTATTATGATTAAGCTTAGATAAACTAAGTTATAATATTGTTATTGCTCATGCTACCTTATGTTGTTGTTAGTTTGTTTATCCACTGAGTATTCTATGCTCAGTCGACCTGTCCATTGTCTTCAGGTTTAGGAGGAGAGCCGTGGACCGAGGAGGTGTACGCCGAAAAAGAGGGAGAAGGTGAGCTTCCTGAGGGGGAGGCTAGGGATTTTGATAGTTATCCCTATTGAGTAGTTTTAGCATTTCTTTTTGGAAGAGATGTTTGTATTAGACTTTTGACTTCTAGTTGATGTTGCCTTACTTATTTACCGGGTGGATGTTTTAGACTATTTCATTTATGAGGAGCCATAGTATGTGGACTATCATTGTACAGGATGGTTTGACTTTTTATGATCGGAATTTTATTATCCTCACTTTTGGGAGACTTGTGTAGTATGCCTTGTATGCATGGTTTTTAAGCAGGTTTAAGTAATGTGGCGATTCCAAAGTCCTATTTTAGCCTTGTAGGATTTTGGGGTCGTTACAGCTGCAGCTGCTAAGTAGCCTTTAATGAACTTACGGTAGTAATTCATAAGGCCTAGGAAGGATCGCAGCTCGGTGGTAGTTGTAGATGGCTTCCACTCTTGAATAGATCGGATCTTGTCCTCCTCTATTCTCACTTATCCTTCGCCTAAAACGTGGCCAAGGAAACTAATACGCTCCTGCGTAAATGAGCACTTCTCCTTTTTAACATACAATTGATTCTCGTTTAGCAAAGTCAACACCTTTTGTAAGTGCTCAACATGCTCCTCAAGATTTGAGCTATACACCACGATATCATCCAAATAGACCACAACGAACTTGTCAAGGAACTCGTGGAATATCTGATTCATCAGTGTTGAGAAGGTAGCTAGGGCGTCGAAAGGCATCACCATGAATTCGAATGCGCCATATCTCGTCACACAAGTCGTCTTAGGTTTGTCGCCCTCCACAACGCGAACCTGATAGTAACCTGACCGCAAGTCAAGCTTACTGAAGTACTTGGCTGTCCCAAGCTGGTCGAACAAATCACCAATCAATGGGATGGGATACTTGTTCCGTACGATCAACTTGTTCAATGCTTGGTAATCCACGCAAAGCCTAAGACTCTCATCATGCTTGCGCTGGAAGAGGATTGGTACTCTAAATGGTGCCTTGGAGGGGCAAATGAAGCCTGACTCTAAGAGATTATCAAGTTGCTTTCGAAGTTCAACAAGCTTCTGATGGGCCATACGATAAGGGGCTTTAGCAGGCGGCTTAGCCCCAAGAGCAAATTCTATCTCGTGGTCAATTGCTCGACGAGGAGGAAGGAACTTTGGCAACTTGTCGGGGCATGATGCTAGCAAACTTCATCAGCACCCCGGTCCCTTCCTTCGGAACTGGACCTTGCTCCAGTTAAGACTCTTCCCTCAATGTAGCCAAGTAAGTCATCTCTTCCTTCTTCAACCCTTTCTTAAGCTGTAGAGCCGAAAGCATCTTCTCTCCACCTTTGCTTACCACTGTTGGAATCATACATGGAGAGTCACCAAAGATGCACAGCGATCGCAGGTAAGGCATTGGCACGGCCTTGGATTCCTACAAGAACTCCATCCCCACAATAACCTGGAAGTCATCCATAGGAATCGTTGTCAAGTTGGGCTTTCCTGACCAAGCTCCTACTTCAATAGGCACCCCCTTGGCTACCCCATGAATAGGCTTTGCTGCTGAGTACACAGTTTGATGTGACTTGAATCTTTCTCTAGCTTCAATCCCAGTAGCTTAGCTTCTCTTTCCGCAACAAAGTTGTGAGTTACCACTGTATCTACCATGGCACGGGTGGCCTTCCCATTGATCTTCAAATCAACGAATATGAGCCACTTCGACTGTGGTGCCTTCCCATCACTCTGAGTTTTAAGAGTATTAAGCAACCTGATGGCTCTCATCCTATGCTGCTCTTCCTCATCATCATCACTCTCGGACAGTTCCTCATGCATAGCCGAGTTACCCATTGATGCCTATAGGGCATTGAGGGCTTGTTTCTGTGGACAAACTGCTACTCGGTGCGGTCCACCACAAAGAAAGCACTGCATCGGCTTGGAACCCGAACTCTTTGATGTTGAAGCTTTCTTACTCGAACCAGACTTGCCATTGCTATACTTCTTCCCATTCAATGGTCGAAAAGATTTGTTGTGGCTAGTGTAGGTTGAGTTCGCCTTCTTCTTGTTAGGATCACTTGTGGAGCAGTCATTCAGATGCCCTGTTGCTGCTTGTGCTGAAACTAAGTCTTTAACAAGTTGTCTCTGCAACTCGGTTTGTGCCCAAGGTTTCAATCCCTCCATGAAGTAGAACATCTTGTCTTTCTCGGACATGTCCTTGATGTCTAGCATGAGGGCCGAGACTGCTTCACATACTCACGCATTGCGCCTGTCTGTTGCAACTGTCGTAAGTTCCTCCTAGCGATGTACTCCACCACAAAGAAAGCTAACTCCCTCTTCAAGTCCGCCCAAGAATCAATGACGCATCTCCCATTCTGAATGTCTTCGTATCGAGTATGCCACCATAACTTGGCATCACCCGATAGATACATTGTCGCTGTCGAGACCTTGGCTTCCTCTGATTCCTGTCTCACGGCTCGAAATTACTGTTCCATGTCGAACTAGAAATTCTCAAGCTCTTTTGCATCTCTTGCACCACTGTACGAGCGAGGCTCTGGCACATTCACCTGACTATAGGTCTCAGTAGGGCCATGAGGAACTGCCATGGTAAGCACATTCAACCGGTTTGGGAGCTCCTCAATCTTGGCATGGAGAGCATCCACTGTCCCCTTCACATCCTCGATCAAGGTCTCTACTGATCCGGCTAATTCCTGGTGTCTTTGTTCCATGTTGCATACTCAGTCATCCATTTGCACCAAGGTATGCACCATCCCATCAATCTGTGCTGTCTAGGCTTCCAACTCATCTAGGCGATCCTTGTTAGTGCGCGCTCCCGTCCCCTGTGCCATGTCTTCTAGCCTTGAATACACGGTCACGACCTTGCTCTGATACTAACTGTCATGGGTAATTTACGTTGCTAGGTAAATTCCGGGCGGCACTTGATCAATCCGTCGATCAAGTCAGCCTGTTCGGTCAGCTTCCTAAGAAACAAGAGTAAAGCACACCACAATCCATAAGAAAGAAGCAAAGATCAATATTATTGCATAAAGGGAAAGGTTACAAGACACTATACAGGTAATGAAAATAAAAGACATTAGGAGAGCAGGTGATCAAAGATGGTGCAAAGACAACCCACTCAAGTGAACTACCACCTCCCCTACAAGGTGGATGATAAACCTTTTACCAATTAACAAAAGGAAACATCCTATGTGCTGGTGGAGTCATACTCCTTTATTATAAAAATGTCACTAAGACTTTGGCGACTAAACTACCCTTTTACAAAAGATAAAAAGACACAAATAGTGTCACCTCCAAGGCGATACAAACATTGTTGGACGAATGGTCGTGACACAAGGCCCACTCTAACTAGGTTTAAAGAGGCCTGTAACAGAGAGTGTCAGGAATGGCGGTAAATATTTTGCCATCATTCCCGGTTTTGCACAGAAAATGTCATTACCCCACTGGGGGTTGCACCAGATGGGTTCTAGGGGTTCCCTCGTGGCTTGAGGGACCCCTAGAGCTTACGGGAAAGTTGTCATGCACATGGGGGTGTTGCACCCGAGCTCTAAGTCTCGAGGGGACCCCCTATGCCTATGAGGAAGGCTGGGGATCCCTGTCCTGGGCTGCAACCACACTATATACATGAAAAACAGAAGGTAATGGACCTATGGAGTAGGACCAGGGGTCCTTACAATGCTTGAACAAGAGAAATGCAAAAAAGGGGGAGGCATGCTACCCTTCTACGGTGGCTGCAAGCTTGGTAGTGGCTGAGTAGGACTGTGGTGGAGCCTCGGGGAGCTGGTGGAGGTTTAGGATAGTGCCTGGAATGGTTTCAGGTGGAAGACAAGGGCTTGGAGGGGTTAGACAGGGCTGGCCGAAGTGGAGCAGGGCTTCTTTGTGGGTGTTGAGGAGTGAAACTCAAAGGCTGAGATGGGGGAGTATTTATAGGCTATGAGGGACCCTGGGGCAATATGGGGATTATCCTAGGTGCAGGGGACACAGGAGATACAAACCAGAGGGCTCAGGGGGGAGCCTGTACACGTATCTGCAGAAACAGGATAATGGCGGTAATCTCATTACCGCCATTACTCAAATTGGCTATTTTGAGAATGGCGGTAATATTATTACCGCCAATTTGAGCTTTTGCTAGAAAATGGGCCTGCCCCCCACATGCTTGAACTGGGAACACTGTAGCTTTGCTATTAATGGAATTTACGGTAATTTGATTACCGCCAATTAGGATTTTTGAATTTTAGGGCTTGTGGGTCCCACCCTAACGGTTCCTAGGGTTTGTGGGCCCCTATTTGGACCCATGGAGCAGTTTGGCAACGGTTTTTTGGGGTTCTAGGGCTTTGGTCTAGGGTTTACCTAGGGTTAGACTAGGGATAACCATGGTTAATGGGCTTAACAATGGTTGAGGTAGGGGTTGTAGCTAGGGTTGACTAGGGGTTAGGGTTTTACCTAGGGTTGACTAGGGTTTAAGGTTTTATCTAGGGTTAGCCAGAGTTTAGGATTTTACCTAGGTTTGACAAAGGTTTGGATTAAGGTTTACCTAGGGCCACTAGAGTTTATTTATGGACCTTTGTCGATATCTCATATCGTATAGATCATCTCATGATCATGGTCAATTACCCATAATGAATTCACAATAGATAGAGAAGAAGTCTCTATTAATCTAATTAATAAGAATCTTACAATCTAAATGACTTTTTCTGGGTATCATGTCTAACAATCTCCCACTTACCCTAAAAGTCACTGTGACATAGATTTCAATCTCATACCATCTAAGTGTGTTACAAATACTTTATCTGATAAAGCTTTAGTCATCGGATCAGCAACATTAAGTTGAGACCTAATCTTTTTAACAATAATATTTTGTCTCTCAATGATCTCACGAATGAGATGATACTTCCACTCCACATGTTTCATCTTCTTGTGGCTCCTAGGTTCTTTGCTATGAGCTACTGTACCATTACTATCATAGAAGAGAGTAATAGGTTCAAGTGTTGAAGGAACATTTCCTAGCTCTTGCAAAAACCTTCTGAACCAGACTGTTTTAGAAGCTACAATATATTCTGCTTCTGTGGTAGAGTCTGCAATACTATTCTGCTTTATGTTGTGCCAACTAACAGCAGCACCACCCAGTGTGAACACATACCCTGATGTGGAAGCTCTATTATCCAGATCAGATTGGAAATCGGAATCAATATAACCCAATCTAACTAGATCTTCTGATTGAAAAGTAAGCAAACAATCCCTAGTCCTTTTCAGGTACTTCATGATGTGTTTCACTACAGTCCAATGATTAACACCTAGATTGCTTTAGAATCGACTAACAGCTCCCACTGCATGACAGATATCTGGTCTAGTACATAACATGGCATACATGGGGCTCCTAACTGCCGAAGCATAAGGGCACCTCTTCATTTGCTTGATCTCATCAGCTAATGTAGGAGCCATCTTTTTAGACAAAGTAACACCATGTCTAAAAAGAATGAGAGTTGTCTTACAATCACTCATACTGTATCTAGATAAAATCTTGTCTATGTAGGAAGTTTGGCTCAATCCCAGCATTCGGCATTTTCTATCTCTTAAAATCTTTATTCCGAGAATATAGGATGCCTCTCCCAAGTCTTTCATTGAGAAATGCTGAGAAAGCCAAATCTTGACTGATGATAACATCCCTACATCATTCCCAATGAGTAGAATGTCATCTACATAAAGAATTAGGTATACTACCACTCTCCCACTGTCCTTCTTGTAAATACAAGATTCTTTTTACAAGATTCTTCTAAATTCTTTGATCGAAAGATCAAATCTTTGGTTCCAGCTTCTAGAAGCTTGTTTTAAACCATATATCGACTTGTTGAGCTTGCATACCATGTTCTCCTGGTTAGAAGCAATGAAGCCCTCAAGTTGCTTCATATTAATGTCTTCATCTAACATTCCATTAAGGAAAACAATTTTGACATTTATTTGTCATATCTCATAGTCATGGTGTGCAGCTATAGCTAGCAATATTCTGATGAATTTGAGCATAGCTATAGGTGAAAAAGTATCCTCATAATCAATTCCTTGAATTTGAGTGTAACCTTTTGCAACAAGTCTTGCTTTATAGGTCTCCACGTTGCCATCGGCACCCTTCTTCCTTTTGTAAATCTATTTGCATCCAATTAGCCTTATACCATCTGGTGGATCTACTAAAGTTCAGATGCCATTGTCATAAATAGAATCTATTTCAATATTCATGACTTTATTCCATTGAGATGCATCTACATCAAATGTAGCTTCCTAATAAGTATTAGGATCTGTATCCTCATCATCAGGGGTAACTAGATAAACCTCATTATTATAATACTGAAGTCTATCTGGTGGTCTAGAAACTCTTTCAGACCTTCTCAGTGGAAGAGAATTAGAAGAATCAATAGTGGAAGGATTAGGTTTATTTTTCGATACTGGCTGAGTTGTGTTTCATCTCATGAAATTCAACCTTCTTAAGAAGATTCATTTCTTCCTTCAAGAATGTGACATATTTCCTAACAACTATTGTTTGGTATGCCTTGGAGTAGAAATAGAAACCTTTAGTTTCCTTTGGATACCCTACAAAGTTCTAATTTTCTGTTCTAGATTCCAAATTAGTGAGTTTGAGTTTGTGAACATGCGCAGGACAACCCCATACCCTTAGATGTTGTAAACTAGGTTTTCGCCCAATCCACAATTCACAGGGTGTAACCGGTATAGACTTAGAAGGAACCCGGTTCAGAATGTAAATAGTAGTTTGTAAAGCATACCCCCAAAGATAGGAAGGTACATCGGCATAGCTCATCATAGATCGAACCATATCTAATAAGGTTCAGTTTCTTCTTTCAGAAACACCATTTTGTTGAGGTAAGGAATGACTTGACCATTGTGAGATAATCTCATTATCCCTTAAGTAATCTATAAAATCGTTGGTGAGGTATTCACCACCTCGATCTGATCGAAGTGTCTTTATGGATTTGTCTGTTTGATTCTTAACTTCTAATCTAAATTCTTTGAACTTTTCAAAAGTGTCAAATTTGTGTTGCATTAAATAAACATATTCATATATAGAATAATCATCGGTAAATGTGACAAAAAATCGGTATTGCCCTCATGCAACAAAGTTAAATGGACCACATACATCAGTATGTACGAGTTTCAACTTTTCTTCAGCTCTTCCTACCTTTTTAGGGTAAGGCTTCTTGGTCATCTTCCCTTCAAGAAATGACTCGCAAGTAGGGAGTGGTTCTACCTTAAGAAATTCAAGGGGACCATCTTTTACCAACCTCGTGATCCTCTGATTAATGTGACCAAGTCTCTTATGCCAAAAATAAATTGACTCTGTGCAATGTCTTTTCATTCCAAACATTCTAGATGATGAGGCATTGTCACTTTGCAGACTTTCATTATTTACCAAATGAAATATTAAATAAAGACCATTAATGAGATTACCAGTAATCAAGACCATTTCATCTTTCTTAATTTCAACTATTGAATTAAAATTGATAGAGAATCCATAAAATAAGAGTCTAGATACTAAAATCAAATTTTTGTGTGCAGAAGGCACATCAAAAAAGTTTTCTAAAATTAATGTCTTTCCATTAGGTAAATAAAGAGTGAACAAGCCAATTGACTTGACTGCAACATTTGCACCCGAGCCAACTTTAAGCTTCTGTTCCAATTTGGTCAGCTTTCTAGTTTCCTTGAACTCCTGCAAAAAATTGCAAACATGTATAGTGGATCCAGAATCCACGCACCATGAGTTAGGAGAACCATCCTGAAGGTTTGACTCAACAGTAATTAATACTTCAAAGCATCTCATACCTTGAGTATTTACACCACCCTCTTAAGAGTTGCGAGGTAAGTTTTACAGTTCTTCTTGCAGTGGCCTATTTTACCACAATGGAAACACTTTTCTTTGTCTTTGTTTTCCTTGTTAGCATCTCTTGAAGAACCTTTGGCAACTTTTACCTCTATTGTCTTTAAACTTATTTTTGCTCTTATTCTTCTTTCTAAACTTTTTAGATCGATTAGAGGTATAAGGTTTATCGACAATTAAAGTTTCACCCTTTGTTGACTTTTTGATCAAATCTTCTACCACCACAAGTGAGTTCATAAGCTCACTTAGTAACTTTTCACTCTTGTTCATATTATAATTTAACATGAACGAATTGAAGGACGAATGAAGTGACTGCAAAACAGTATCAACCTGAGTGATGACATCCATCTCTCCACCAAGAATTTCCAGCTCATTTAATAAGCCCATCATCTTTATGATGTGCTCTCTGACTGGAGTTCCCTCAGCCATTTTGGTATTCACAAGGGTTTTCAACCTTACTTTTTGAGCTTACCTATGTTGTTCACCAAACATCTCATGCAAGTTTTGCAAAATGTCAGAAGCTTTATCCACATGTTCATGCTAGCTTTATAGAATGTTAGACATCGAAGCCAGAATGTAACACTTGGTCATCTAATTGGACCTATCCCATTGCTCTAACTCAGCCTTTTGGGCCGGTGATGCATCGTTAGGAATTTCGAGTTTAGGTGTCTTAAGACATAGGTCAAGGTTATCCACGACAAATACTATTCAAATCTTTCTTTTCTAGTCAACATAGTTCCTACTAACTTTTTTATCACGAAGAATTTCAATTAATGGGTGAAGGCCTGTCATGATCTAATCAAATGACAAATAAGATAATATTAGGGATCTATTGAATTCATTACTTACTACTAGATTATTGGTCTATTTCTAATAGTATTGCCAATTTAGGAAGTATCAATTGGCATCAAATACCTAGACACTGGCTTGATGTAATCCTGTCTTTGGGCACAATATCACATCGCCTTGAATAGGCAGATAGAATCTATCTTCTCAATTTTCACAGATCTCATCTTATGGATCTTAGAGTATTCGATCTACTGTCTGATCTATAAGGGATGTTATACTCATACTTTGACGTTATTTTATAACATCTCTTATTCATGTGTCCACCTACCATGAACTTAATAAACACCTAACGAAAGCTCACGCTTTGGCGTTGTTGCTCCCATTATTTGCTTATAAAGTTTTTACCATGTTTTCACATAGGTGAGAGGGATTAGGCCCGACTTTGGCCTATCAGCTTACTCACACTCCCCACTATAAGATCATATATTGTATGGTAGAAGATCATAATACTTAGGGACATGTCCCCAGTCTTATACACATGATATATCAAGGGCAATTATTTCAACAGAATAATTAAACATAAATAACTGATATCATCTCATGATAAAATAAACAAGTATCATCTCATAATAATTAAACAATAATAAACATCATATGGGATTAATCGCTATGGGTCAATGAAAATTAAAATGCATGGATGCAAGAGAATGAGATAAAAATAAAGGTAACTCGCAAACTCCTCCACGATCCCTTCATTTATCAACTTATCGAGATCATCATCGCAGCATCCTCCTTCGCTGCATCTCTACCAATGCATGATATGAAAATTAAATGGCATTAGGGAAACCAAATTTTCATTCGTCATTTTTAGGGAAACTGAATGAATCTACTCTTTACAAATTTGTCAAAACCCTACTACATACTATCCTCTAATATGAATGAATGATAAACAATTTATCATAGATTAAATTTTACCCATAAGTTTAATCTCATACAATTAGATGCAACATGGTGATGGAATACTTTTTCTGATATTTTAAAATATTAAAATTGATAACAATTATCAATTTGATCGATAAAATTTATATCTCATATAGATCAAAACCCTGGAAAAATAAAACAATTATATTTTCCATCAAACAATTTTCATAAAATTATTATTAAAATATAAGATAGGATTTTCTTAAATCTCTACAATATTTTATTCTTTTCTTGAATGCAAGATCCTCTCTCGAATGCAAGATCCTTTCATAAAGATTGGTTCTACTATTATCCAAGATTGGTTCTACTATTATTCAAGATTAAAATAAAAATTAAGAGAATCGAAAATCCTAAATATGATCTCATCAAAAATAGGGTTTTAAAATTTTTCGAATAAATTCTATTTATAAGAAAAATCATTCATTAATTATTTTAAACAATTAATAAATATATATTAAATGATCAAATCATTTAAAAAGAATTTCAAAATAAACCATTTATTTCGAAATTAATTATATCTTATATAATTCTAGTTTTTAAAATTATTTAATCATTATCAAATCTCATTCGCTAATTAATAAAAAACAATTATTTATTCATCTCATGAACAAATAAAAATAAATAAAACTATGAGCATTAATAAATAAATTAAATTAAATTCATCTCATGAATTAATTTATCTATTTAATAATCATTTAAAATAAACAAAAAATACTCCCTAACCATGAGCTTTGATACCACTTGAAGGGGAATCCAGATAAAAAATTATGTAGAATACTGGATCCCGATGAACTTTACAGCATAGAAAACAAATAATATTAACTACATGTTTAGATAATTACCTCAGTGAATGATGTTCACCGGTGAAGCAAAAACCAACTCAAACCGTCAGAACTCTTTGTAAAGATTTCTCAAAGAAATACTCAAAGCTCGATCCTTGTTCTTTGTTATCCCCCGAAGCTTTCGAATCTTTACTTAGTATTGAAGAAGAAAGAGATGAAGGATGTTGGAGTAGACTTTCTATCTCACAAACCTTAGGGTTTACAAACCCTAGCCTTCAAATAAACTTGGAGAAAACCCTATGTAGCTCACAAAAATTGGAGAGAATTATTCTCTCTTGAATAGCTCACGGTTTGGAAGGAGAGGGAAAAAATTGGAATGAGAGCAATGCCCCACACATTTTGGGGTATTGGGTAAATATAGGATTGGATCAAATCCTAATCTAATTAGTTGTTATCCATTTACAAGTTATTAAATAATGATAACTCTTACCATTAATTAATTAAACTCCTAGTTTATCTATAACTTATTTAGTTATAACAAACTATCTAATTTAGGAGTCCTTTTCACAAAAGGATTCCTTAATTAATGGAACTAACAAACTCCCTTAATTAAGGGATCCTAATCTAATTAGGAAACCAACAAAGGAGGGGGCGTGAACTAAGGGGGGGCGTGAGCCAAGGGGAGTCTTGAGCTCCAAAGTTTGACTAAAGTCAAACCTTGTCTCATTAGTTTCTTATTTACCAAGATTGGAATCTAATCCCATAATATAATGATTAAATAAATAATTATTATTTAACTAACAAACTCCCTATCCAATAGGGATTCTCCAAATGGGCGCCCACCCTAGGGAATCAATCCCATGGGCTTGGGCTCACTTATAAGGTCCACTATGGTTGGGTTTTAAGGATATGGGTCAAACGTATTTCCCCTTATTTAATGTTAATTAAATAATTATAATTATTATCCTTGAGTTCATGGTCTTCAACTCCTTGAGTTCAAGTGTTTGAAAAAAAAAGCTCTGGAGGTGCATTTTAGCATAGGTTTTTTTTTAGGTGCATGTTAACACTTAAAATTGGTAAGTTTTCATTCATTCTCCATGGAAATCCCTAGGGTTTCTGGCGGCTTGGAGGGGGAATCATCCTCACGGCCTCCTGACCCCCCACCTCTCTCTTTCGCTGCTGTTGTAGGAAGACAAAAACAGGATGCTGAACATCATCAAGCTACCATTCCGATCAAAAAACCTGCAACTTATAAGGGAGAACCAGAACTTTTCTTCTCGGAAGATGAAACCAAGCTCCTTGCTGCACCCCACCGTTTATCATTGGTTGCTAAGTGTTCTTATGGACGCCCCTCATTAGATGTTATCAAGACTTTTATGAAGAAATCTGCTGGTATTCGTCTTGCCTTTTCAGTGGGAATACTTGACTCGCGCCATCTTCTTTTTAGGTTTTCTTCCGAAGAAGATTATCTAATGATATGGATCAAAGAAGTGATATACATAAATGGTTTCTTGTTCAGATTTTTCAAGTGGACTCCTTCCTTTGTCTCTGGAGTAGAACCGTCTATAGTTCCAATATGGGTGAGTTTCCCTAATCTACCTCTTCATCTATTCAATGATTCAGCCATTAGATCTATAGGGAGTATCATCGGTAAGGTGCTGAAATTAGATGGTGCAACCCAATCCTTTTCCCGCCCAAGTGTTGCTAGAGCATGCATAGAAGTAGATCTCCTTAAACAAAACCCGGAAAGATTTTGGTTGGGTATTGGAGATCAAGGGAGATGGCAAGCAATAGAATATGAGAAAACTTTTCTGTTTTGTAAAAATTGCAAGAAGCTTGGACATGGGTTACATAACTGTTCAGCGGGTAAGAATAAAGGAAAAATTAGACACGCTGAAAACAACAAAGGGGAAGAAGAAGAACAATTCAAAAACTCTAAGAGATGGGTGATAAAGCAATCTGCCCCCATTGATACTTCTTCAAAAGACGTCCCAGATCAGCAAAATATTTCTTCTCCCACTGTTATAGAACAGAATATGGAGGATATTTATGTTAGAGAGGTCAGATCAACACCCAAAACAGCAATGGATTCGGAGAGTTTGGTCCAGAAAATTGTTGTCTCTTCCACGCCAATAATGGTAGAATCAAAAGATTGCACAATACATTCAAGGGCTGGAGCAGCTGCAGATTTTTCCCATACAAAGGTACCTATACTAGCGTCACAAGGTAACTCTGATCCAGAAATTTCTAATTTAGTTACTATTCAGAATTCTGCTAATGGAAAGGAAAATCTTATTGAGCTAACTGAGAAAAATTCTGGGTTATTAAATTCTCCTATTAACATTGGAGATATTGATAACCAAATTCTTTCAAAAGGTATGGATTCGGATGAGGAATGGATTAGTCCAGGTAACCTAAACTCTAAATGTTTATTGGATCACACAATAACATATGAAAATTCTGTAGTGGAAATCCCAAAAATTGGAACCATTCTAAACAACCAAGCTATTTTAACTAATTCTGAACTTAGAAGTCTCTACCTAAATGAGAAGACAAAAAATGGATCTAGGTTCCAACATACTCCTCATTATCGTATGTGGCTGAATTTGATTAAAACTCTAGAGAATCCTTTAAATCATAAGGATCCATTATTTACTGGAAATATTTTGAAAGAAAACTCTCAAACTCTAGAATATCATGATGACTTAGATCCGTGTTTATTTAACAATTTGGAATCTTTTAAGAAAGAAGAAGTAACTTTTTCTCAAAGATTACTTAAATCAGAGTTATTTTCTAAATATCAACTTACAATATCTAAGACCAAATCAAAAAATACTAAAGGTGTGTTAGCTTCTGATAGAATAACTCGTTCTAGATCTGCTGTCTTGTCATTAGGTTCAGAATCTAATATTGGTATTAATGAATAATTTTATCCTTTGGAATATTAGAGGGATTGGTAACTTAGCTTCTAAGTCTAGACTCAAACAATTAATTTCTTCTAATAATATTATTTTTACTGCTATTATGGAACCCAAAAAATATATTGACTCTATGCAAGAAGTTTGTTCTTTTATCAATATGGATGCTCATTTAGACCCTCATGTATGTCATCCTAAGATTTGGCTATTTTGGAAAAATCATCTTCAAGTCTCATTTATTTCTTCATCCGATCAAATGATTATTGTTGATATCTCTTTGAGTGGTAATTCTTCCATTCGGTGTGCTTTCATATATGCTAAATGTACTAGTAGGGAGCGCTTATCTCTTTGGATGGATCTTAGTATATGCTTTTCTTCCTATGTTGGCCCTTATTTTATTGGAGGGGATTTTAATGCTATATCTAGTTCTGATGAAAAGCTAGGAGGGAGGGAAGTCAATATTGAATCTCTTACTGATTTTAACAATATGATTAATGAATTGGGTATGATGGACCCTGGGTTCTATGGGAACAAATTCACGTGGTGTAACAATCAGAATGGTTCTAATAGAATATATGCTCGTCTAGATAGAGTCCTCCTTAGTTCTGATTGGAGTCTAAATTATCCAATTTCTTCTGTTTCCCACCTCAATAGATTAACTTCAGATCATTCTCCCCTTCTTTTTGTTTTTGGTAAAGAGACTGATAGGTGTCCTTCCTCTTTTAAATTTCAAAAAAATGTGGATTCATCATCCTGATTTTTTTCGCCTTGTTTCTGAGTCCTGGGATATGCCTTTGTCTACTAATCCTCTTATGGCCTTTTTTCTTAAGCTGAAAAGACTAAAGATTTCTTTAAAAAGTTGAAATAAGAATGTTTTTGGCAATATTTTTTAAAAGATTAAGGATATAGAAAATCAAATTAATAATTGTGAGGAAGATATTCAAAATTCTTAGGATCCTGGGAAGGCTAATATCCTTAATAATCTTAAAGATGAGCTTCAATCTCTTCTGTTGCAAGAAGAGATATTCTGGAGGCAAAAATCTCGTATTAAATGGCTTCAAGAAGGGGATAATAATACTAAATTTTTTCATATGATTTCTAATTCCAGAAGGGGTAGAAATTGTATTGAGAGGATTCATGATTCCCAAGGAAATGTATTGGAATCGAGGGAGGATATTGGGAATGCTGCTGTTTCTTATTTTAAAAATCTATTATCTTCTTCTAATTGTATTATTGATCATAACTTGATTAACCATATCCCTAATCTTATTTCAGAAGATGATAATAATTCTATATCTATTCCTCCTTCCCTAGAAGAGATTAAAAATGTAGTTTTTAGTATGTCTGCTGATAGTGCTCCTGGGCCGGATGGTTTCTCGGGGCACTTCTATCATTCTTGTTGGAACATTATCAAGGAAGATCTTTTGCGTGCTATCCACTCATTTTTTATTTATGCAGAAATTCCTAAATCTATTAATGCTACTGCTATAGCTTTAATTCCTAAATGCAGTTCTCCTTTATCCTTTTCTGATTTCAGACCTATTAGTCTTTGCAATTTTCTTTATAAAATCATTTCGCGTCTTCTGGCTGATAGAATTGGTAAACTTTTGCCTAACTTAATATCTGAAGAACAAAGTGGTTTCGTTAAAGGAAGGAATATTATTGATAATATTAATCTCGCTCAAGAGATGGTTCAGGATATAGATAGAAAATCTTCAGGAGGTAATATTATTTTCAAACTTGATATGTCTAAAGCATATGATCGCATGGATTGGAATGTTATTATTGTAGTTCTTCAAAAAATGGGTTTCAGCTATGCAGTTACTAGATTGATACATGGCTGTCTTTTTAATCAATCCTTCTCTATCATTATTAATGGAAGCTTACAAGGTTTTTTTCAGAGTTCCCGGGGTCTTCGGCAAGGTGATCCTCTTTCCCTTGCCCTTTTTATTTTAGCTGAGGAAGTTCTTAGCAGAGGTTTAAAATCTATCTCTGAGAGTCTTTCTCCGAATTACAAATTGGGAAGATATGGTATTCCTATTTCTCACCTTCTTTTTGCAGATGATACCTTAATATTTTGTAATGGTAGAAAGCGTAACATTAAAAAAATATTTGACTTTATCTCTTCATATGAGGATTCATCGGGTCAATTAATAAATCGTGCTAAAAGTGCTTTTTACTGTTCTTCAAAAACCTCTAGGGCTAGAAGTGGTGCTATATTTCAGTGGGTTGGTATTCCTAATAAGAATTTTCCATTTACTTATCTTGGTGTCCCCATTTATAAAGGTCGTCTTAAAAATTGTTTCTTTAATCCCTTAATAGATAAAATTCTTAAAAAAATAGAGGATTGGAAAGGCAAATTCTTATCTGCGGGGGGTAGGCTCATTCTTATTAAGCATGTTTTGTCATCTATGCCTACTCACCTTTTAGTTGGGATCCATGTTCCGAAAACTATTTGTAATATTATTGATAGATCTATGGCTAAATTTTTTTGGAACAATAGGATTGATTCTAAAAAGCGTCATTGGATTAATTGGAATACTTGTACCCTCAGCCTGTTGGAAGGGGGTCTAGGCATTAAGAAAATGCATGATTTTTCTTCTGCTTTTCGTATGAAACAAGCTTGGAATCTTTATCAATCTGAAAATCTTTGGACTAAATTCTTTAAATCTAAATTCCAATTTTCTCACATTTGTTATGCTTCATATCGCATTGATTCATCTAAAACTTGGATAAAAATTAGCAAATTTTGTAAAGATGTGATTTGGAATTCTACTGCTTTAATTGGTAATGGTAATAAAATTAATTTCTGGTTAGACTGTTGGTATGGAGATGCTCCTCTTATTGTTAATTCTACTAATATTCCTCATACTTTTCCTGTTATCTCGGACATGCTTGATGACAATGGGGGATGGGATTTTAGTCTTGTTTCTGATTATCTTCCTGATTATATTGAGACTGATATTAGAAATGCAGGATTTTTTACTTCTGAATTAGAAGATACATTCATTTGGAATCTCTGTCTAAAGGGTAAGTTTTCAGTTAAATCAGCTTGGAACGCTATTCGATATTCTACCCTTCCGAAAAATTGGACTAGGTATGTGTGGAATAATATTATTCCCAAAAAAATCCAAATTTTTGGTTGGAAGGTAATGAATGGAGCTGTCCCTATTGACTTTAAAGTTCAATCTATTGGTATTCCTCTAGTAAGTTGTTGTTCATGTTGTGCTCAAGGTCATATTGAAACTTTATCTCATTTCTTATGCACAAGTGATATTGCAGGAGTGTTATGGCAATATTTTGGTAATTTATGTTCAGTTTTTTCTCCACCTAGTGATAATATTCAATGCTTACTTCAGAGATGGTTTAGAGCTTCAGACAGGAATCATAATGCAGTTTTTGTGGTGCTTCCTCTTATAATCATATGGGAGATCTGGAAAGAAAGATGCTCCCGTAGGTTTAAGAATGTTCAAAAGTCTGTTGATGTGATTAGGACAAGAATTCAGAAATGGATGGTTGACTTGGGCTCCTTACCGACCGGCAAGTCATTGGATCTTTCGATTATCAATATCTTGTCTTCTCCTATTTGCCAAAGTACTACTATTGCCTATATCAAATGGAATCGGCCTTCTCAGGATAGAATAAAATTGAATGTTGATGGTGCTTCTAAAGGCAATCCGGGAATAGCTGGAGGTGGTGGTATTATACGAGACCACGATGGAAAGATGTTAGCTTGTTTCTATGCCTTCTATGGGAATTGTACTAATTATGTTGCAGAAACTCGAGCTCTTTTGGATGGTTTACTTTTGTGTCAAAGACTTGGATACCTTCAAGTGGATGTTGAATCTGATGCTAAATCTTTAGTAAAAGCTTGGAAGGGTTCTTCTGATCATCCTTGGCAGGTGTGGTATTGGAATAAAAAGATCCACCAAGTGTTTTACATTTGCTCCTCTATTAATCACATCTTTCGGGAAGCTAACATGGTTGCAGACTTTCTTGCTAATCAAGGTTGTACTTTTCAAACTTCAGGTGAAATTCTCCCTAATCAGTCTAGTCCTACTCGTCTTATATCCCTTATTTCTCTTTATCAAGATGGTTTAGGTAATGTTCGATTGGTTCATAGAGATTGAGTTTTGTTTGGTTTTGTTTATTAGAGGTAAGGTTTATGTCCCCCTCTATTTGTGTTTGTTTGTCAGAGGTAAGGTTTTATGTCCCCCCCCCCCCCCTTTTTTTTTTTTTTTTTTTTTTTGCTAGTTAGGGGTAAGGTTTATGTCCCCCCCTAATGTGTGAGTTCTTTGTAGGGGTAAGGTTTATGTCCCCCCCATTTATTTTTTATTAATAAATCTGGTAGGGGTCCGCCAAACCCCCCTCTCCTTCTGAGAGGTTTTTTTTTTTAAAAAAAAAAAAAAAAAAAAAAAAAAACTTAAATTATAGATTAACATTTAATCTATTATTGAGCTTGTATTTCTTATGTGAGCATCTCCACAGTTGCTCTGGGACATTCTAATCCTGACTCACCCAATGTTATTCCATTTACCCTAAATAGGAATGACATCGGAATTGCAAGTGACGTGAGATATTCATGTTGTAATTGAATCCCAGTGTAAGAACATTAACTATTAAGGATCCCGCCACGTGAAATTTTTAATTCAATTGATCCTTCAAATAACATTATCCTTAATGGGCATTTGAGATTATTATACTATCTAAGTTATAACCCATTGCACATCATCCGGGTTTACAAGACATTTGATTAAGCCATGAGAAACAATTTCTCATGAAAAACATTTTGAGAAAAACTTTATTTATATATAATATATTTTAATAAAAATATATTTCAAACTTGTTTGATCTCAAAATCACCTGCACATGATTTAAGCTTAATCGACTGTCTTACCCGAAACTTGGATAATCTCTCAAATTAATGAGCATGTATTTCTTGTTTGAAATTTATCATGACTCGAATAGTTTTCTGACTATCCAACTATCACCGTATCGTAGTCCCTTAAGTAGAGAGTATTTTAGTGAAATCAAAACAGTCAGATTACTGTTCAATTACAAATGAACTCATCAGATTTGAGGATCATTGAAACTGTTCAATATGAATGAGAGACCAACTATCTGATAATATGTTTATGCAAGAGGTCTCTCATTGCATGCAATCATTCAGTGTACATTTAAGCACTCATATGCTGATGTGTAGTCTCCACTACAATAGTTTAAGATAAAATTACATCTCAACCATTGAAAACATTTTAGCATTAATGGATATACACATAGCTTAATCAGATGGGTAGGAGTTGGGATTCTTCTTGTGGGACCACTCCAAGGATTGCCACTCTTTTGAACGGTCCGTATTTGAGTAATCCTCTGTTACACCATAGATTGGATCACAACCAATTGCAATTGAACTTGGGAGAGTTCAATCACACTAACAGGTCAACACGTATCCCTTTTAACCGAGATCAAATCAGAGCCAATTACAATTGACCTCAGGAGAGTTCAATTGCATATGTGGCATTTGTCTATTGGTGTAGAAATTTTTTCATAAATTTTCTTTTTCAGCATGAGATTGTCAATGGTAGATGCCAGAAAAATGAACTCTGGCTCCAAACATCATCTAACATGTGGCGATAAAAAGGGGTGAGATATCAAATGGGGAGAAGTCAAAATAATAGGGAGAAAATGAAATGACTTCTCCCATTTTTATCGCCACATGTCGGATGATGTGTGGGATGCTAGAGACCATTTTCTGGCATCTGCTAGAGACAATCCTATGCCTTCTTTTTCTGCTTTTTTTTTTCTCTCTATGCAATTTAACTCTCTTGAATTCAATTGCAATTGGTTGTGATCTTATCTCCTTTTAACCTCTATGAACTATAATTAAGATTTGCTAACCCTTAGGGTCAACTATATAACCTTTGTTATTTTAAAAAAAAAATAACCTTAAGGTTAAATTTTTTTAACCACAGTTAAATAGTTTAATATTTTTTCTTAAAACCAAGGCTATATTATTGAATTATTGAACCGACTTGGGTTAGTGAATCTTAACCGTAATGAATGGAGGTTAAAAAGGGACACATGTTGGCGTGTGGGTGCGAATCGTGCGATTGCACTGGGCTGTGAGCCTGTGATTCGATCTTGTTACGCGAAGCCTGAATTGTCGGTCCAGGAAACACCGCTCAATATCTTGCGGAATAAAACTCGGACCTCACTTTCTAGTCTTTTCCCTCGCGTTTTGTACCAACTTCTTCAAACCTGCATCAACCTTCTCTTGAAACCCTAAAATCTCAAACCCCGATCGCGGGAGTGTTAAATCCTAGCAGTGCTTTTCGTTAAGAATCCTTTACGTCACCGGATTCCGGCGAACCAACATCTCCGTTCCTCTGAGCAGGTAACCGTCGCGGATTCTCTTCATCTCTACCACTTATATAGCACTTCGATTCGTAGTTTTCTCTGCAATCAATAATAAAATTCATTGTATATTTTTCCAATTGCTCTTTGATTTTAAATTCGTTGATTCGTGAATGCTTTTTATGTGGACGTATCTTAGATAATAGATATGTAGGAAATATGAAGCCCTTACTGTGGACATGCTTGGAAGTCGAGAATTTTGTAATAGGAACAAGATTCCCTGAATTAGTTCTTCAATTTTTGGAGGAACAGGTGCTCCTGAGGCCTTGCATCAGTAGAGAGCACAGTGTACTCCATCATTGCTCAATTGAAGGAACTGTTGGGGATAGTTCATGGTTCTCATACTAGCAACCCCTCTGATCGTAGACACACCTAGAGATAATATTGCTCCAATGGAGCTAAGCCATTAGTGATGGTTACAACTTGGTCAACCTCTTTATACCTTAAGTTCTTGCAGTTAAGCTGTAAACAGGGGCCGAGAATTTTTCCTTAGGGAGGCCGAAATACATATATCAAGGAAATTAATGGAGTTGGGGCCAGTGGTTCGGGGGCGTAGTCATGAGGTTATTAATTTTTTTTTTTTTTTTGAGTAATGGGTCCATTGTGCATTGTGGTCATAAAATTCCTTGATGTTACATTCCAATAAACGTCCAGTAACAAGCATCTTTTGAGAGAGTTAATATATAAATAAAAGGAAAATAGATAGCGGACTGCCCATTTGGCTATGTAGCTGGCCTACCAATTGTGGTTAAGATTCACTCACCCCTAGGGTTCATTCATCCAACCTTGGTTTTAAAAAAAAATTATTAACCATAATTTGTTAAGCTTAACCTTAGTTAAAAGGAGTGTTAAAAGTTTAACATGGACTGACATTCGACTATTTAGCCGAATGCACAGTCCGTTAATCATTGCACTAAATAAAATTAACTACTGCTCTAAATAAAATTAATTATATTTTAAATATTTTATATTATACATATAAAAAAAATAAGAAATTTTTGAAGGGGCCAAACTTCCCACATAGTCAACTAACTAAAGTTATTTGGGGGAGGGGGGCACTATATAGAGATAAAAGTAAAAGTTTATTTCGAAATCCCTGGCCTTAAATTGCCTGGTCATTTAAATATCTAATAATAATATCCTTTGTCCGCTTTGCTTAGCGGCGATCCCTAGTACTTGCATCCGGTCTAGGCAGGCAATGACCAAGGACTAAAAGTATGGTTTTGGGGGATGTATTGGTCCTAACTAAATCCTGTATTTATTAGTTTTGATATGTTTCAGACGATAAATATAATTTTTCTTTAAAAATAAATAAATAAATTATAGGAACCAAATATATCAAATATAAAGTCATAGGATTCAAAGACAAAGTAGCAAACACAATTACAATTACACAATGAATTAAAACATAAATAACTATTAAATGATATCGCCCATTTTGTACTAGTATAAACTAGCAAGCACCCCCATGCGATGCATGGGATGAGAAATTAAATGATAAAAAGTAAATATAAATAAAATAATCAACATAGGTCATAAGATTTTACAATACAATCTCCTATACTAAATTGTTTGACAAATGTTACATAAAATCAAAATAAGATATTTAAGGTAAAGGCCCTTTGGTCTTACACAACAAAGATTAACATTGAGTTAACCCATAAAAGAACAATTGCTATAGAAGGACAAAATAAAAGAAGAAGAAAGAATCAACGAAAGCATCACCAAGGACGTAGAGATGGGAAGAGAGACAGAGTCTACTCATTTCAGGAAGAAAATGAGAGGAAGGAACTATTTTCCTACATGTAACGTACACATGAGCAATATGCAATTGGGTTGGGACCGGTTCAGTGGGTCTCACTCCTCCTTGCCAAGAACTGAAGCTGATTACATAAATAACAATCTTACATGTGGGTCTCACAAGCCCCACATCTCTACCATAGTGAAGGAGGACTGGAGGAGATCTTTTCCTTGTACTTAACACTACCCCTAAACACTCCATCATCTGGTAGTAGCCCTACCATGTAGAGGTGTATGCTCATGTCGAGTTTCTGAGAAATATCTACTCCTGAAAAGAAACATAACGCTCCTTGATCAGGCAAAAAATTAAATTTATTGTCAGCATCAATAATATAGGACTTAAACACCTAAGAGAAAGAGACTCATGAGGGTTGTTGATATTTTTGGAGGGAGAGAAAATTATGAGGGCAGTAGAGGTTGTTGAAGGGAGAGAAGTGGGTCAATAAGTATGTCATTTGGGAAATGGACTAAGAGACGTGAGAAGCACTGCTTAAGAAAATGGGTTTGAAAAGATGTTTTGGCCGACACGTGGCATTTGATGATAATCCTATGTGGCAAAAGGAGAAAAATCAACCAGCCATAGTATTAAGTAATAGATATCATAATATCATATAGTGGACTACCAAAACTTATATGTATCACCCATTTCGTATCGGTTTTGATGACTTTTATTTACATTGCAGTGACACTCATTAAGACGTGGTCACATAGAGGCATATACGAATCTTTCCCAAGTGTTGAAAGGCTCGTAACAAAGCCAATCGTTTAAAATCATGGTTCAAAATATCAGTTTCGAGGTACATATTGATAAGTCCAAAATAGAAGATGTTTTAATACATATCAAGGATTTGCACGAAAACTACTAAGATCTTTCACAAAAGAGAAAAGAAGATGTGGACTCCCTACCCGCCAATGGTCAAAATCCATCAAACCCTCTCTTCAAAATCCTTCCTAATGGCACACTAGAACCGAAGAAATTGTCGAGCAAGATTGTAAACTCTCTCCCCAGAAGAGACTAAACCATCAAACACTCTTCTATTCGCTCATTCCAAATAGCTCACATAATAGTACCTGGCAACATAGCCTAAACTATAGAATATGAGCCTCCAACGAAGTCGATACCCAACCAGATAAGGAGTCTCGAAGGACCAATGAAAAATCTAAATGATCGCCGAACAGAGGAGGTATCTTCTTCAAATAGTCAAAGTAAATGGGGCAATGTAACAAAAGATGGTTCACCTGACATGTATTTTCTCTCTGCTCCCTCTCAGTGAAGCCTTTTCTCTCTCTTGTCCCTCTTTGTCTCTCTCACGCCTTCTCTCTCATCCTCTCTCTCTCTTTTCTCCCTACCTCCCTGATGCCCCCTCTCTCATAGTAACACCCATGTAAACACCGCAATTTTGCATCCCCTTACACATTTTCAAAACCCATCTCAAAACTATTTCCAAACTTCTTTTCAAAGAACCTTGATTAAAAACGTTTCAGGCGTCACGCATGTGCCTTGCTTTCTAGAAAAGCCTTTGTGGGCCTCATAGAGGGAGGTGCTACTTCTTCCACCCCCGTGGGTCCCATTTTCTGTCCCAATCGACCTCGGCCAATTATGGGCCTCATAGAGGGAGGTGCTACTTCCACCCCTGTGGGTCCCATTTTCTATCCGAATCGACCTCGGCCAACATCCTTTGTGGGTCCCACAGCCTCATCTTGCCGCCTTACTGTCCCAACTGCTCTGCTTTTTTCAAAATATTTGCCCAATGGCTTTGCTACTTGAAGTAGTGCCCCCTGTTTTCGAAATTAATAAATACTCCACTTTATTCTTCAAATTTCACTTCAAAACTCTTACTCCTCTCCTTTTTGGAAAAAACCCTCCTTTCCCTTTCTCTTTCCTTTTCTTGCGGCCCAAAGTCCTAGGAAGGTCAATTTCGAAGAATTGACTCTTAGAAAATCATATTTCAGAAATCCTTTAGGATTTTTTGGAAGGTAAAATTTCTCGGACCTCTGCCTCTTTAATTTAGTTAGGCTTTAAAAACTTGTTTTTAGTCTTTATTGCTCTTTTCAAATACTTAGATTGCTTGCCAAACCCGATGAAACCTCTATCCAAATCCCTGTTTGAAACCTAGCCTACCTTAGTTGAGCATCTGCCTAAATCCCTATTCGAAACCTAGCCTATCCTAGTCGAACTTCTGCCCAAATCCATGTTTGAAACCCACCCCTTTATTTGTTTATTTTATCTAATTTGTTTTTACTTTATTTTGTCTTTTGTATTTAGTTTAATATGGGTGAACATAATAAGGGTAGTTTGGTATTTTTCTTTTGACTAGGGTTTTCTTCTTTTGTTTATAAATACTCTCTTTAGAGATTAGAAATTTACATAATTTTTATGAATGAAATATGAGAGCTTTTTTGTCTTTTAGAATCTCCTGTGATGGGAATGGTCTGATGTCATGATGTGATTCCAATGTAATCTTTCTATTTTCTTCATCTCTATCTCTCTCAAATCAATATTCACGGGTACTGTTCACGAGTTACTATTCACAGCATATTCCCTATTGTTGTTCCAGTAGATCTGGACCATCCTATTGTTGTTCCAGCAAATCTGAACACATCATATTGCTGTCCAGCAGATTTGGACCATAGTTCAAAATATCGATACGTATCGGCCGATACGGGCCGATACGTACCGGTTTTTCGCATATCCGATACGAAGATACGGGTGAAAAATTTTTTTCCAGAGTATCGTGACCGTATCGACCGTATCGGACGTATCGGTACCGATACGGTACCGATACGTCCGATACGGTACCGATACGGTCGATACGGTCGATACGAAGGGTTTCAACTTTCAAAAAAAAAAAAAGGAGAGTTTGCAGACGCAGAGAACCATCAATCAATAAAAAAGATTCGCACGGATGGTACTAGCCTACTGCAAACATCAAGATCTAGAAATTATTTAAAGAGATCGCAATCTCATACGAACCTGCAAGACTAAAACCTATAGGCATTAGGCTATAGGTTCTTGGTTAAACAGTAAACCCGTGAATATGATGAATGGGTTCTCTAATCTCTATAAGTATTGAAAAAATTGAAGAGAAAATTAGGAGAATGAGATTGAGAGGTAGAAAAAAAAAAAAAAAAGGAAAAAAATTCAGATTTGTGGTACACTGGTACTGAGTAGAGATTAGAGAAGGAGGAGGATACTAGGGAGTCTAGGGTACATACCTGTGCCTCCACCGGTGATCGTTGCCGTTGCCGTCGTCGCAATCTCCATCGCTTGAAGAAGCCGAAGAGAAGAGCAAGCCCTTTGCCCCTTTCAAGCTTTCAGCCAAACAGAGTCTCAGACTCTTGCGTAAGAGGTAAGCAAGGTTCTGTGTTATTAAGTTTAGATATAAAGGGTATGCTAGACTCACTCTACACATTTTAGGTGATTTTTGCTAAACTCACTCTACACATCATGTGTTGTTTGTTTACTAAACCCACTCTACACATCATATTTGTTGTTTGCTAAACTCACTCTACACATCATGTGTTGTGTTGTGTGTGTTTTTTTTTTAGGTTAATGTATGTGTGGCAGTGTGGTGTTAACCTTTCGCCAAAATGAGATTTAAGATACATTGATACTTAGGGTTTGATCTTTAAAAAAAATAACCCTAAGGTTAAATATTTTAAACTTTAGTTAATTTTTTATTTTTTTTATTTCTAAAAACCGATATTAGACGTGTCCCTTTTAGTGACTATTAATCTCACCCTAAGGTAAATAATTTTTAACTTTAGTTAATTTTTTTTATATATTTATTTTTAAAAACCAATATTAGAGTTAGACATGTGTCCCTTTTAGTGACTATTAATCATACCCTAAGGTTAAGATTTTTTAACTCTAGTTAATTTTTTTTATATTTATTTTTAAAAACCAATGACTGTTAATCACACCCTTAAGGTTAAGAATTTTAAACTCTAGTTAATTTTTTTTATATTTATTTTTAAAAACCAATATTAGAGTTAGACAAGTGTCCCTTTTAGTGACCATTAATCACACCCTAAGGTTAAGAATTTTTAACTCTAGTTAATTTTTTATATATTATTTTTAAAAACCAATATTAGAGTTAGACATGTGTCCCTTTTAGTGACTATTAATCATACCCTAAGGTTAAGATTTTTTAACTCTAGTTAATTTTTTTTTATATTTATTTTTAAAAACCAACGACTGTTAATCACACCCTTAAGGTTAAGAATTTTAAACTCTAGTTAATTTTTTTTATATTTATTTTTAAAAACTAATATTAGAGTTAGACAAGTGTCCCTTTTAGTGACCATTAATCACAAACACCCCTAATGTTAAGAATTTTTACTTAGTTTCAATTTTTTATATATTTATTTTTGAAAACCAATAGTAGAGTTCGACCATGTGTCCCTTTTTAAAGTGACTATTACCAATACCCTAAGGTTAAGATTTTTAACTCTAGTTAATTTTTTTATATTTATTTTTAAAACAATGACTGTTATCACACCTTAAGGTTAGAATTTTAACTCTATTATTTTTTTTTATGTATTAATTTTTAAAACCAAATTAGAGTTAGACAAGTGTCCCTTTAGTGAACATTATCCCCCCCTAAGGTTT